>BJCM01083273.1:0-10993 GCA_018326385.1 Flaveria bidentis | reverse complement strand
CTCCTCGGGTGCAACAACCCTATTTGGGCGTATGGACACCCTCCAGTCGCATGGCCTCCATGCGACTAGCCCTCTAATCGGGCGACTGGCCCTTCATCCGGGCGACTGGCCCTTCATTCGGGCGACTGGCCTTTCATTTGGGCGACTAGCCCTTCATTCGGGCGACTGGCCCTTCATTCGGACGACTGGACCTTCATTCAGGCGACTGGACCCCAATCGCGCCCTATTCGGCCGTATGGCCTTCATTCGGCCTCCAGTCGGTCGCCTAACCCTAGCTGATGCAGAATGCAGTTCATCCCGACTGCAGCCGATGGTTTTCGACCTCCAAACTCATCTAAACTCATTCTAAGCCCAAATCGACCATCCTAAACCTTAGGGATTCATACCATGACACCATTCAAGCCCACACAAGCTCACAATCAAGACTCAAACGCATCATACACACACACACATACACAAAAGGGTCAAACATGCACACACTCGAAAACCCGATTTTCAGATGTTTTCCAGCCCCAAATCATTCAAAAACGTTTAAAGGAGGGGTCCTAGAACTCACACAAATGACCACAACGAGAAGAGCTTTGATTTGACTCGCTTCTCAAGATTTTGGCCACTCGAACCAACCCAAACCAACTTTTCTTCCTCTTTTTCTCTTCTCTCTTCTTTGGCTAATTTTGGTGGGTGTGGGGAGAGGGTAAGGTTTCCCTCTCCCTTAAATACTCACACTTCCCCAACTTACTCTCATTGGCGAGTTTGGTCCTTCGACTTTGGACTTTATTTCTTTTTCTTCCTTCGTCGGCTTCAAAATAAATAAATAACAGGGTGTTACAACAACTGATATCTTATTCCGTAGATCTTTTAGAGGTGCTTATTTTTCTTTGGAATCGACACGTGAGGGACTTGACTGCCAAATAGTTCTTTAACCACCTACTTTTCCATTTGATGGTTGTTTGGCAGCTGTAGGCCTCTTTGAGGGTTTATTCTTGTTGGGATGTTTGATGGAGTGGGCTAGGGGATTGTAATGACAGTCTTTTGCAAAGTGACTATCTTCCACGCACATTAGGCATGTGATTTTCAGTAGCTTCTTTGTTGACTTTATCATCTGTTGAATGTCTTGTATCATCTACCGTATCTCTTCTTCCCCCAGCTCCACCCATCTTCTTGTTTATCTTATAATCAACATGGGTGGTCAACTTTATTTTCTTCTTTGAGAACCTCTTGTTATGAATTTCAACTGCTTTAGAAATGGAATTTTAAGTTTATGGTTAGGGTCTCATTTCTAAAGAGTCGGAGGTTCTAGCACAAATACTTCTATTGTGGTTCTTCTTGTTCCAGCTATGCTTCAAATGAAGCTTTGTCTTGTGGGAAAGATTTTTCTTGGCACATATCTGACTGGATTTCAAAGATGGCATTTCCTTTACAAATTCTATCTTCTGAATCACAACTTTTTTTAGCTTTTTCCTTGTGCTCCTCTATCCTTCTCCTCTTCTTCCTTCTCTTTCTTCTCCTCCTCCTCATCCACTTTCTCAACTATTATATCCTTCTTCTTCTTTTTTGTCATAATCTTTTTAACAGATGCCCTTGTATAGATGGGTTTGGCACATACTTGTTTCTTTACCTTAAGATTTCACTTAGGGTATATGTGGGAGTGTATGTTATTGGTGGTTTCATAGAATTATACCCTAAACCTGTCTTGGTTTGATACACCATTTGGAGTTTTTAGTGAATGCAAGTAATTTTTCAAACTTTTCAGTTTGAAAATTATATTTATCAACATATGTTTTAGCCATGACTAAATCATATTGTGCTAATTTTAATATGATTATAAGGTCATAAATTTAGGTCTCAAGGTTTGTTTGTTCATATTTTAGTTATGAAATAATCTTTTCTAGATCCATTATCTTTTCTTTATGAGCTTGATCATTTTTCTTAATTTCAGTTTTAAGAAGATTGATTGATTATCCTTCATGAGATCCAAATTATGATTTATGGACAAGTTGACCTTAGTTATGCATTTAGGTGTACAATAGGGTTTAGAAGTTACTTGAGGTAAATAGGTTGAGATTCCAAGAACCAATGCATTGTTGATGGGTGTAATATATTCTACTTGGAAGCTCTAATCAATCACCTCTTCTCATAAGGTTACAACTGTTGTATTCTTTTGGCTAAATGAAGTGGAGGGGCTTGATGAGTTGAGTGTTGTTGTGGGTTAGATAAACTTGGAGGTGATGGATTTAACTTTGGTGCTTTGCATTTCTTAGAAAAATGTCCTAGCTGGTTGAAGTTAAAACATTTTACTTTGCTTTTATCAAACCCAAATCCTAATCTTCTTTGCTTCAGGAACTTTCTTCTGATTCTCTATTGAAATTGCTTGGCCCTGAAGGATATCATGACTATCTGGTAGTTGATATACATTTCCTCAAGGTAATCTGAATGAATGCACTCTAGCTCTTCTTTAGAGAGCTAAAGGAAGTTGGTTTGATCACTGACAAAGGAAGAGTTAGATAGATATGATTGTGAAAAGGGTGGTGAGGCTAGTTGATTCCATTTTCTAAATGATGGTGATGATTGAGATTCAACAGTTAGATATTTAGGGTATGTGATCATTATTACATGATGAGTCGCTATAGGAGTTTGATAGACTTAGAAGTGAGAATAATAATGAACTGGCTCATGAATGGCTCGTGAACTGGCTCATAATAGAAGATCTTCCTAGTGATTCTTCATTTGCATCTATCTACATTTGATCACTTAGGATGCCATATACCTCCTCAAGAGTTATAGTCTTCAGGTTCTTAGTTCTTCTAATAGACATAGTTTAATCTGTCCATGTATTTGGTAATGATCTTAAGAACTTTTTGAGAACATCATTATTCTCCATCTACACACCTACTTCATTTAGAGAGTCTAAAATTTCAACATATCTGAGATATGTAGAAGTCATGGTTTCTCCCCTTGTAAAACCAAATTTTTTGAACTTTCGTTTCAAGACATCTTTCTTATTTTCTTTCATGTCCTCCGTTCCTTCAAATTTAACTTTCAAAGCATCCCAAATTTTTTTTGAGCAGTTGTGAATTTCTTGAGGCCATGCATGATGTTGTTGGGTATGGTCATTCTTATCAGCCAAAGAGCCTTTGAATCCACATCCGCTTTCTTAGATCTTTAGAATAATTTGTAGGGTCTTTGGGAATCATTACTCCTCCTTCACCAGTAGCTTGGACCATGGGGACACATGGTCCATTAAGAATAGAGAGCCATAACCTTATGTCTTGATTCCTTATGAAATCCTCCATTTTGATTTTTTAGGTATCATATTCATTTGGTGTAAACGTGGGAGGTTTGTATTGAGTTTTGTTATCCAAATCATGTGTATTAGAAACGGCTACATTAGTCACTTTGAGAGGGTAGAGAGGTATGAAGAAAGTGTGGTGGTTGATAGTGTGATCAAAAGAAAAAACAAGTGACTTGTTAAAAGATAATTTCAAAGAAATCAATAGTCAAAGCTCTGATACCATTTGTTGGATCGAGTTATAGGGCAACAAGAACTTCTTCTTTGATCAATAGTTGATGAATGTGAAATCTATGTTAGCTACTTATGTATCATAACACAAATACTTTGAGGAAAGATAAATGCATACGAAATTTTATCAATGTATTCACTTGATTGATCTTTTAAGTACAAATGATACAATCGGCAGATAAATCAAGTGGTTTAAAAGCTTAACTCAACTATACATGTAAGGCCCCATTCCCGGGACGCTCACAGCTGGTCAATCATCGCACATAAAATATATATTTACATTAACTTTAATAAAACATTATAGTAGAAACATTTAAACCATCATTTCATTTCATTATAATAATACCGCTTTGGCAAAATAATACAACATTCATTACAAAATATCATTTGTTCGCATTACAATGCAAAAACATTATACAAAAAAATGCCATCCGAAATGAGCCAAGTAGCCGCCTCGTGGCATCCTCAGCAACAATTACCTGCCAACTGGAAACACATAAAAGTCAGCGTTGCTGAGTGAGTTCTAGTTTTAAAATAAAACATACTTTACTTTCTTTCAAAACCGTTCAATACTTTCGTACATGATCACACAACATACGTACACATAGATAATATCATTATTATCTTCATCATTCGTTCGTTAACTTTTGTACATTCATCGTACATCATTATCATTCACTTTCATTCATAACTTCCTTACTTATCTTTCGTACGTTCATTACTTTCGATGACATGTACAATACCCCGAACATTGTGCATGAAGCTGGTTACTGGGTCTGAGGTCTATCATAGACCTCGAACATTATGCATGAAGCTGAGTCCAGTACCTAGGGCAAGTACACTCATCACTTATCTTTTCTCTTTCATTTCGGACCAGTACCGTATGTTATACCTTAAACATTGTGCATGAAGCTGGTTACTGGGCCTGAGGTCTTTCATAGACCTCAAACATTATGCACGAAGTTGACTCCAGTACCTACGACAAGTACACTCATCACTTATCTTTTCTCTTTCATTCCGGACCAATTCCATATGCTATACCCCGAACATTGTACACGAAGCTGGTTACTAGGCCTGAGGTCTTTCATAGACCTCGAACATTATGCACGAAGCTGACTTCAGTACCTGGGGTAAACGTCAAGGATCCCATACATATGGTCAATCACAAGGATTATTCCCCATTGTGCATCCTTCGGGGGTAGGTAACCCGCACACAGTTGAGCTAACACCCTTCATTGGGTGTGAACCTCCATACTTTGCTTGCAAGACTTTCTTACTTTCATTCATTCATTAATGCATGCATTCCTTTATTACATTTCTCTTTTCATTATCTTTCACTTTATGTTACATAATCTTTTCATTACGTTCATAAACATTCAACATAAAGCCACGGAAAATAAACATACATAACAAGGAACATAAACATAACCATACAAAACATCACCATACAAGGCACCATCATACATGACATAACAATCATCATACATGCCATAACATACCCCATACATCATCAAAAATCAACTTACTTCTCCCCCGAGAACATCCCAAGTCAAAGCCTACATTTCACTTTTTCCCCAAAAATAAGAAAATAAATCTAAGTCTTAGGCGCATGAGCACTATGCAGGCGCATGGCCTTTCTGGCGCATGGGGAACTTCTAGCGCATGGTGTTAGGACCGTGTACGGGATGGAGTACTAACTGATTTACGCGTATACCAACTCAAATAATGCGGAATCCTATTTGATTGGCGATCCAATCAGTGAGAACGCACGTAGAATCGATCTTAGATTGATTCTAAACGTTAAGAACGATTGCAAACTGATCTAGATCTATGAACTTGGAATAGGTTCTAAGAAGTCTCTGGACGGCTAGGGTACGATTTAGTACGTAGGTATTTGAAGTGTTTTGTTTTTCCACGAATTAAGTGGTATTTATAGGTTAGGGTTAGTCAATCGTACGACTGGACCATTAGCATGGTTCAGTCGTGCGACTAAATCGTGCGACTGAGTCAATCACACGACTGAAGGTTCAGTCGTACGACTGAATCATCAATATGTCTCAGTCGTGTGACTGATCCAATCTCCTAGTTCAGTCGTACGACTGGTCCATTAGCATGAAGTATTCATGCGTATGGTCCATTAGCATGGTCCATTCGCATGAAAACTTCATACGACTAAGTTTGAATATGTTTCTCAATTATTACTTTACTATGATCCAATCAAACAACCACAAGCCTATATAGTTAGTTCAATATGCGTTAATAAATAATAAACATTGAAACATACACTGAAACAATTAACAGTAAGATTATCAATCACATATTCTGTTTCATTCAACTCAAACATTTCATTTAGATTTAGGATTTGATAGACATATTACATTAAGATCGTAAACTAGGTACATATGTATCAACAAACTCCCCCTTGGACCTAGTTTCTTTCATTGTCTGGCATCCTTCATTAGCTCGTCAAACTTCTTATGCCTCTCCTCGACTGTGACTCCAGCATGTATCTCAAATGCAAAGAAGAGTCTTATCACATTCTGAAACTAGAGTGCCTGTACGATATTCTGCGGATCATAGAATAATGGCCACCTGTATAAAGTATAAACATCACTAGCTGACAGGTTGGTTAGCCATATTGGGTCAAATACCCGGATGGTCTCCATTTGGCACTCTTTCTATAATACTATGACCGCTTCTCCTGTTCTCCAGTCATAATACCACCACTTGAAGTGGGGAGTGAAGTCCTGTGGCATTTCCCTCATGGGGATCTTTGACATAGTGCGCAGAGGACTCCACTTCAGCACCACTTTGGGTTTCCCAGTCCTTGGGTCCACCTCAGACCTTCGAATGTACCTCGTAGGTTGTTGAGGCTTGAAGTTAACCTATCGAGTGTGGTATTCTTTCTTCAACGCAATTTCAAACCAGCCTGACATCTTCCTGGGGTCAGTATACAGCAGGTTCAGGCGAGCCAACTAGTTGAGCTCAAAACCAGGGAGAGTCTTCAGATCATGTGGAAATCTGAAGTACTCGATTCCCTTCTCCCTCTTCACGGCATACATATTTAGATCCTCAAGGTAAGCCCATACTATAATCTTGCCAGACACCTTTAGATGCTTTTTTACTTTGTAGAGCTTGGCTTAGACACTCGGCTTTGGCACAGTGCGTTGGGCACAGATCTTTGCAAAACAAGCCGCCCACTCAGCCTTCTTGATCTCAACATCGGTGTCCGAGGCTTGGATTTGGCTTTCTGATTTCTCGGTTTCCCTCTCCATCATATCTAGCTTAGCATACATATCACTTTCGAGTGTATCTCCAAAATCAGGAACCACATTTCCCTCTCGATCAGTATATTCTGGATAGTGCTGTGTTGTAACGTCTTCAATCTCTATCTCATCAACATCGTTGAGCTCGTCATCACTAGAAATATCGACGGTAGGGGCATCTTTAACCAATTCATCCGGATTTAACTGGAACATCTCTGCCAGTTGCTCATCTGTGAGGTCATGAATGATTTCTCCTTCTTCGGGAGTATAGCTCACTGACCTCCTGACAATCCCTTGCAGATCAAGTATCATAGTGAACTGAGTCTTGATCTGCTGCAGGGGAGCAACATCGTATTCATCTCGCTGATATTGTGGATCTGCTTGATTTAAAACATGTAACACATCATTCATCAGTAAATAATCAAGACAGTTAAATAATCAAATATATACATAAACATTCATTACATAAGTTTTAATACATGATTCAATTACACAAAATTTCAAAATACTGAAACATCTAAGCATTACTTTGATCTTGAATCATGTGTTCTTCAGCTGGCAGGGCCGAGGACGAAGCACCTTGATCCTGTGCTTTCTTGGATCGTCGCTCACTTGCTTGAGTAGCAGCCGATGCTGCAACATCATCACCCTCCTCGTCATCTTTGCTCTTATCCTCTCCCATATCATCATCTCCACCATCATCATCTATATCATCCTCATCATTGTCATCATCATCACCGTCATCCCCTTCTCTAATCTTTAGAGGCTCATATTTGGATCTCTTGAGCCGCAACATGAGCTTCTTGTTCTTGGCCTCCAAATCCTGTGTCCTCTGTATAGAGGATGTCTGCATCTCTCGTAGCTCTATGATCTCATGACTCTGAGCATCAATCCTCTGTACAGATGAGGCATGCATCTCATGCAACACCTCTATCTCTTGGCTCTGAGCCTCAATCCCTTGGGCTTGGGAGACATTGAGCTCCATCAGCTGATTAAGCTGAGTGGCTCTCTATTCATCCGTCGCCAGCAGCTTCAGTACTGTCCAGTTCAGGTTAGCAAGCTGCTCCTCCAACCCAACGGATGGGTAAGAGGATCCAAAAGTAGGTGGGACCTGTGATGAGGTCCCGGCTCCGTGAGTAGTGGTGGTGATAGTGGATGTAGAGAAGATGGATGGTGGGATATGTGTGGATGGTGAGGGAGCGGCTGTAGTAGTGACAGGTGGAGGTGTGGTAGTCACGTAGGTGGAGCGGTAGTAGTGGTGGTAGGTGGAATGGTGGTAGTGGTGGTGGGTGGAGTGATGGTAATAGTGGTGGGTGGAGTGGTGGTAGTGGTGGCTGTGGTGGTGGTAATAGTGGCTGAGGTAGTGGCTGTGGCTGTAGCAGAGGTCAATGTGAACTTTAGTCTCTTCCCCTTCTTTCCATAGGGGTGAGCCATTCTCTTCTTCCTTGTGCCATTAAGCATTGTGGCTCCTCCTTGGCTACAGGGTGGGTTCGAGGTATATGATGGATCTGTATCAGCAGCAACAACATCCTTGGACTCCCCTAGGCGTCCACCAACCGCCCTTATACCTCTCTCTGTGGCTACGACATGGCTCCCCACCATTCGCACTAGAGACTCTTCCTCAGACTCCTCCTCCTCCATCTGAAAGTCAAAGTGAATAGGAGTTGGTTCGGGTCCACCCTGACCATCCCCTGACTGATTATCATCATGATCATCACCATCGGAATCATCGGAGGGTAGAGCAATCTGCTCTACATCTGAATCACTCTCCTCGTGACGCCACTTTCGCCTAGCTGGCGCCACCTAGTCTTCCTTTGCCAAGTGCCCAAACAATCTCTTTATAGCGGGCTTTACCTAATTGCCCCTATATACCTTCATTCTCCCGAGAGTCGTGTCATCAATGATCTCGAGAGATACAACATCATGGCTCTCCTTCGACAGTGAAGGAAACTTCTCGTCTATAATCATCTGCAAGAATCTTGGGTACATACAGAAGCTTTTCTTGCCTTTGGCCTCAAGATTCTCGATCAGGTATGAGGATATCATGTTGGAGAAGCTGAAGGGGTGATTCGGCACCAGTGCCACGTAGGCATTCTGGATTTGGTCAGAGAGATCGTCAAATCCACCCCTTCATGACGCAATGCACTTGAGAATGACGTGTGCTAAGTACTTGAACTGGGGACACAGGTTGCTTTTGTTTAGCACACCTGCATTGATGTCCCTAGAGTACTTCATCCTGAGAAAACATCCCCTCACAGTCAGAGGGTGTAACCTGGTTGGGTGAGCAGCATTATCACCCAAGTCCAGTACATGTCGAAGGTGTGCCGATGTCACCTCTATCTCTTGCCCAAAGATGGTGCTCCGTATGCAGTAGGGCTCACTAGATCGGTCAACTGATGCACCCTCCCAGAGGGCCTACTGTATAGACCGGTAGGGAGTGCATGGTGTAGATATCGCTCGATGTATCCTTGATCTCTTCAGGAAAGCAATAATTCCAGCAAACTTGGCAGCATTCCGAGTGGTGGCATCCAAGTGAGCACAAATATTGTGCCGGTGTTTATGATCCAACGATCTGCCATGAATCTGTAACACAAGAAGCATACATATTAGATCAGCACACAACAGAAACCATTTCACATTAACCTATTTGAGATCGGTCTGGTTCAATCGTGCGATTGAACCATACGACTGGATTCAGTCGTTTGACCTAACATGCGTCTGAATACAATCGGGTGACTTATCATGCGACTGAGTTCAATCGGGTGACTGAGGCTGCGACTGGTTCAGTCGGCCGTCTGAGCTCATACGCCTTGTTCATTCGGCCGACTGAGTCATTCGCCTAGCTCAGTCGTGCGATTGAAATTCATCAGGGTGTCTATTCGCATGACAGACTGTCTGTTCGATTGAAATTCAAATTTTGAGGAAATTGTATTGTGGTTTGGCTCATTAGACTCGCAATCACCAGACTTAGCACCTAATAACCTTGATTTAAATGTTTTATTTAGTTTTATTAGTTTATTAATCCCATAAGTCTCGGTTCTATTGTAGGGCCGAATTCAGTCATTTAAGGCACAAAACGATTCCATTTGAGTAGATTACACCGCATTGTACCTGTATAAACACTATCGATCGTCAGAATACAACAATTTGTGGTTAAACAAGATCAATAGACAATCGGGCAGAGTAACGGCACTATCGGCGATTTTAGGGCGATTGAAGAGTGATGAACATATGCGATCGACTTTAGCCCTATTTATAATGAATCTGGTTTCAATCGGACGACTGGATCCATTTGCTCTTTTCATTCGAGCGATTGGATCTCAGTCGTGCGATTGGTTCAGTTGATCACATTCAGTCGGCCGACTGTGTTTTAGTCGGGCGACTGACTCGTTCAGTCAACCCCATTTAGGCGAATGGCTCATTCTTGTAAGCCAGTCGTGTGTATGGTTTATACTCATGCTCCAATCGGGCGAATGATTCAATCGTACGACTGGTCCATACTTATGGTCCAGTCGTGCGAATGGTTCATATTTATGAGTTTAACCTTATGACACTTCAACACTTATCCCTTGTTAACTTTTGAATAAACATTTTAAGCATTAGATCATCTCAGACATGATCTTTTTAACTTAGACAACTTATGATCACCTCAGACGTGATCCTTTTAAAACATCTTGTCATCTCAGACATGACTCATTTGACATTTGAAAACCCGTGTGGTCACCTTAGACGTGACATTTTTAAGTGATTTAATTCCCATATTGAATTCCACGACATAGTCCAACATATAAACCTAAATTGACTAAAAAAGTTAAACAAAATAAAGAACTAACATTAAAAGATAACACTAAACATGTTTTTGTGATTTTGTGTGAGGTGAAAATCCTAAGATAGAAATCTAACAGAATTATTCCCAGCACAGTACAGCTTCAAGTTATTTTGACCATCACTGGTACGATTTATTTGAAGGAATTGATATGCTCAAGATACATATTAAATTGATGTGGCTAGTGTAATATGATCCAAGTCGGGTCATACCCAATAACAAGCCAAACAAACACCAATAAGTATTTATTCGTTGATAAGATCATACAAATAAATAATGACACCAATTTAGAAAATGGGTTTTCTAAAACGTTGCCTTTGTAAATGAACAATATTATATGGATAATTTGTTCATGAGAAATTAGTTGTTTTATTATTTAAG
>BJCM01083270.1:0-17886 GCA_018326385.1 Flaveria bidentis | reverse complement strand
TTATAGGCTGCTCTTACCTGTTACTTCCAAAATACATCCTGTCTTTCACGTTTCTTTATTAAAGAAAGCGGTTTCGGGCCCTGTGGATCCAACCTTACCCCCCGAATTAGATATGGCCAACGATTCTCATCCCATTCCAGAAAAAGTATTGGCTACGCGCATGATACATGAAGGCTCGGCTCCGAAAGAACAATCGCTTATTCGCTGGCAGGGTCACTCGATAGATGATGCTACATGGGAAGAGACCGAATGGGTGCAGCAACAATTTCCTGATCTTAGTCTTGGGGCCAAGACTATATTTGAAGGGGAGGGCAGTGATACAAAAGATGAAGGACCTAAGAAGTTATTGGTGTATTCCAGGAGGGGTAAATCAGTAAAATAAATGAAGGTTGTTACTATCAATAGAAAGGGAATAGAGGGAGGAGCATGGGGGGTTTTTTGGTGTATTTTGATTGGCTCATGCTTCTGCATTGAGAGAGGGATATTCCCTGGATTGTTAAACGTCATTGTCATTCCATTTTACTTGTAATTTGCCTTTTGAATACAATCGAGTACCTTCTTCTTACATCATCTTGTTCATTTCATCTGTTCTTGCTCTCAATTCTTACTAATTTGAAGTATAACTCTATTATTGTGAATTTTTATTTGTTTGTTCTTCATCAGTATGCATGCTTATATTTATTAAAAAAAGGTGAATGTTCATGCAGGTTTCTCCTCCCAGCATCACTTATTGCAATTAATGATGTAGCAGCTTATTTTTTTGGGTTTTTCTTCGGTAAGACCCCACTTATCAAGATATCTCCAAGGAAAACATGGGAGGGGTTCATAGGAGCATCGGTCACAACAGTTATTGCAGCATTTTTGGTAAGATACTTGTAAGTTAAAAGTCAAGTTTATTATTTTCATTTTATCACTAGTTAAGAAGTTAATTTCAATGGATCAGAAGTTATTACTTTGTTATTCTAAAGAATTGAACTAATCTTTTTATGTAGCTTGCAAACGTTTTGGGTCATTACCAGTGGTTGACATGCCCAAGAAGGGTAAGTTTGAATACTTTGGGTTATGTGTTTATCTCACACCGGTCAAACCAGTATAAATGTAAACTAAAACATATTTTAAAGGAAACAAGTCAAATGGGTTGAAAATTAAAAGTCGTCCAAAGTTAATTTATTATTACTGAAATAACTTAGTTTTTGTAATCATATTGGCATACTAATTGCTCATAAAAAGTTAAAAATATTGAACAAAAAGTGTTTTGAAAGTACCCGTCTTGAACCGAACACCAATCCACCCGGCCCCTGTTTTGCCACCTCTAGTGTTATTACTTTGAGGCTGCTATGCAGGATCTATCCACAAGTTGGCTTGAATGTGATCCTGGCCCTCTTTTTAAGCCAGAAGTCTTTGTGTTACCCACAGAGATAAGTCAATGGGTAGGTGTTAGATTCCTTGTTTTTTCTTTTTTCAATTATTTGCAATTATATGAAATTAGTAAGGTAACATATTCTAGTAAAACATTTGCATATGCAGCTACCATGGAAAGAAATATCAGTTTTACCAGTGCAGTGGCATGCTTTATGTCTTGGTTTATTTGCATCGGTTATAGCACCTTTTGGAGGCTTTTTTGCAAGTGGGTTCAAAAGAGCCTTTAAGATCAAGGTGTGTGCAGGTTTCTATGGTTTAAACTAAATTTTGCATTTTTGAGTGTTAATATGTTGTCACTTTGTGAAGGATTTCGGTGGAAGTATTCCAGGACATGGTGGCTTTACTGACAGAATGGATTGTCAGGTAATGTACTTATGAATTGAATCGATTTGGGTTATATAAATGGGATCAAAGATAAACTATTGGCAAAAAGGAGAACTGGTCAAACCAGTTGAAAGTCAACCAAAGTTTCTTTTGTATGCATACAATCTCCTTATTCATTTTTTCTTAAAATGTTTAGATTATTATTGTTGAAGGTCAACCAACTCAAACATACTAAAATGACCATTCTAACCCCCAAACACACACACACACCACGTTGATACAAATAGACAATTTATGGACATAAGTGAAGTAACTTACAGGCTAAGGTATCTCTATACAATGCATGCAGATGGTAATGGCCGTCTTTGCCTACATCTACCATCAGTCCTTCGTCATACCACAATACTATCCTGTTGAGGTCCTTATGGAACAGGTATGTTACATTTTCTTTTTTTGCATAGATCCTACTTGTTTTAACCATTTAATATTTTTTGTTTGTGGCTCTCTGTAAGACGCGTCAAAAGAAAGAATAAACATGATATGATTTCATTTGCATGAGTGACCTACTAGCTAGGGTGCAAATGAAAGGGGTGTGGATTAAAAAAAGGATTTTAGAGGCGTTAATTTTGAGATAAGTACTTATAACTAGTTTGATTCAGGATAATTTTATCTCTAAATTTGCAAACTTAAAAAAATGTAAATATCTAAAATATGAGACGGGTTAAATAGGTAATAGGTTAATTGGTTCAAACTTCAAACAGGTTGATACAGAAATGTGTAGATTTGATGCATACAATCTCCTAAATAATTTTTTCACATTACAATTTTCCTCATTAACTATTAACTTCTATAATCATGTTTGACACACTAGCTACTTGTAATAAATTTAGACATAAGTGTTGAGCGTCAACCCAACCTGACCTCATCTAGACCAGTACCAAAACTCCCATTTTAACCCGAACGAGCCTCACCAAGCCATATAATACATTTAATTATTGTTGATAATAATATAATCTTTTATGGAATAGATATTAAGAAGCCTTAGTTTGGAGGAGCAAGAGTTGCTTTTTGCAAAACTGAAGGAGGTAATAGATGGGAGAAATCTGCAGATTTGATTCTTGGTTTCCATGAAGCATCAACTCAACTAAATATATTGGTCATATAACACATTATAACATCTATAGTTACTGATTGTTCATTCTTTGATTCATATTTTCTTTTGTTGTATTTTTGTTTTGTATAAATCCCTTGAATTGTATCTTAATATAGGATGAAAACATTGTAATTGTTGGTAGATTTTAACATTGTTACACTCAGAGTCTTGTTTACGGTCAGATTAAAACTTTTACATCAGAGGATACTACAACTACATTATTAGAAGTCTGATTTCCCTCTAGTAGATGTATTTGGTTCAAAATTTTTGCTTCCATTGATTTCTTTGCAAGGGACTGGAAAAGGAAAAAAACCCTACATTGTTGTAAGATATTAGTTGTGAGTGGTTATTAAAATCTATGGGGTTGTTTGGTAACTTTTAAATGATTAAGTGTTAAACCAATAAAATGTCTGAACTATTAAGATGTTTGAATTATTAACAACTAGTATATTATTTAACTATTCAAATACAAATATCTGATCAATTCAAATAAAATATTTTATCCATTTAGCATTGGACATCTTAACCATTCAACATTAGTCTAATGCTTAACCATTCAGAGACAAATGTCTAAATCATTTAAATATTTGCTCGCGAAACAAACAGTCTAACCATTAAATGTTGAATCATTCAGACATCTGAACTATTAAAAAGCTGATTAAAAGACTGCCAAACAACTCTTAAATCAGTTGATATGTTTAAATAAAAAATATTAACCAAAAAAATGTTTTGAGTAAAGTTTCACATAATCCGAATCATCATTTTCAACAAATTTGTATTGACTAAAGATTACGATAAGATGTAATGGGTTGAATTCTCTATTTGCTAGTCTGAGAAAAAAAATGGTATTTTGAAATATGTTATCAAACACAATTCAATGTTAAAATCATGTTTTGAAAACTCTTACTATTAGAATTGATTATGATCGGGTTAATAATTTGACTCTCATATCTAATTCTAATATTGTAATTCATACATGGTCTCATACGAGTTAGTCATCCAGTACACATGACTTGTTGAATTCACGGGAATGAGTATGCCCTTCTATGGTCATACGTAGTTATGAGATTAAAATTTGTATGTTATAATGTTCATTATCTAAAAACCGATTTTAATCTCCAGTCAAAAAAATGATTAAACTACCAAATACACTTTTACTAACTTAAATACACTTTTATAAACTTCATAATTTAAAGATCATGACACCATCAATGTGTTAATATATTTTCTAAGACTAATATATTAATATACCGAAAGCTTCGAGTAATTTCATAGATTCCTCATAGTACCATAAGAGTCACTATATATGTGAAAGTTTATCAAACCAATCTCATATCCGATTACATATTCAAATATCCATTCAGTTACGAGTCCTTGTCTCGAGAATTTTGAATTTCAATTTTTTTCAGTAAGAGTATGCACCCCACTCTTTAGGTATGTGTATTGAAGAAACAAATAAGATGAGAAAGAGTTTCCAACTCTTATGAGAAAAATAACTCAAATCAAATTTGTAAAACAAACCAACACCAACCTCGTCGCAAGAAGGATGTTCTTGCTATGACGCCTAATGATATTTAAATTGTAAATGATAAGTGTAAGATGAGAAAAGTAGAGAGGGGTGGAGTTGGGTGGTGGTGATAAATAGATATGAGTTAAAGTGGTGTTCTCATCCTAGTCAAAGGTTGTAGGTTAGAGTATTAGAGGTGACAATCCTTAAATTATCTAAGTGTTGCCTATTGTATCCTAATATTATAAGAGTTGTTTATTATATCCTAGATACTCTAGGTGTTAGTGTTTAAACCCAAAAAATAGCAATAGAATTTTGAGAGAGTGAATGACCTAAAGTAGCTGATGTCACTTGTTTATAACTTTATATACTAGGTAGTGTTATTTGTTGTTTTAAAGATAACCTCTTTTTATGCCACACATCTAAACTCATGGGTGAAACACCGTGGGTGCATATGACATATTCCAAACCTGATTGGATCTGAGTACCATTGGTTTATTGAATTTGGAGAGTTTTGTATCATATCTCTTCGGTTTAGACCAAGAACAACAATCAAGTGGAAGGTTGTAGCCTTCATTGAAGGGTCTATACACACAACACGCGGTCTCAGTTCGTTCAGAATGACGTCTCGTCTATACACATCAAATCAAAAACATAATTTCATAAATGATTAAAATGTTATTTATGCAAGTCTTATAGTCAAATGTATTTTATACGTTATTTATTAATTTTCATCCAGAGAACCTTATAGTCAAATGCATTAAGTGGATAACAATAAATACCCATGACGTTAGTGATTGCGCAACACAAATATGATGTAAGCTCTAATTCTTGTAAGTGTAGAAGAAGATGATTATTTAAAGTAAAATAATTGTATGATGTGGATCTAAAACGGTTAAAGTCAAACTCTAGGTATCCAATGTCTAAGTGAACGGTTTTGTCACAACTAGGCTTTTTAACTTAGACGATTAATACAATTTTATTCGTTGTGATTTTCACAAAGTTTAAAAAAACCACTTTGTAATAATCAAACACATACTCTATTTTTCATATATAAGTATTTGAGAATTAGTGCTTACTTGAACCCGACCCCCATCCCCCACAAACACCCTAATCAACCCACTTTTGTTAGTGCGAAGAAAACATAATATGGGTATGGCTGTTATCGGTTTTTGCTTCTTTGTCATGGCTGCCATGCTCTCTTTACAACTTTGCGGTAAGTTACACGTATACATATATTTTAAGTAATGCAAAATAGATGATCTATTATACCTCTATATTCATGAACCACACAAACACTCCTCTAACTCATGATATCGTAAAAGGATTCATGATTTACTTTTTAGAGCACATGCAATGGTCGTTTTTTGAGCCGCCCTTGAGCCCACATGGAGGAAAGATGGAGGGCTGTCAAGGATGTGAGGCTTATTGAGTAAAACTTCAATCTTTCGCCTTACTTTTCTTTTTGAGCAACCCTTAATCTACTTCACACATGTGTCAAAGTAAAACTGAAACCCAACACCTAATGAATGATAGCATACACATTTGCCATAGTCTAGTGGTTGTATCTTTCGCCTTAAAGCCTATCGAATCAAATAGATTGAAGTAAAGTGGTTTGGTTGTGCATCGGAGGTAGTCAATGTGAAAGAGAGAGGGACAGACATCTACGGAGACGAACACTCACATGTAGGGTTTGTGAGAAGGGATGAGAGAGAGACACAGGAGAATCGTTACATCAATTTCATATTTAAGAAAATGTTAAAAAAATATTAAAGTTTGAGAAAAAAAGTGGATTTGAGATATAAAAAAATTGACAGTATAAGGTTCATTTTGTGTCTTCACATCAAATCTAAAATAAAATATCAGGTATGCACATTCCATAGTTCTCTTTTAAAAAAGTTTTAAAACTATTAAAAAGGTAAATAATACAGGACATGATGATTGCTAATGTTCTAGTTAAGCCGAGCTTTAAAGAAGCTCAAAGTTATAATGAAACTCATTTGATAAACAAGCACTTGTCTAACTAGACACTCGATTCCTAAACAAGTTAACTCTAGCCTATTATTATATGGTATTTTAATATATTAAATATGTATTTTTTTTAACGGTAAATGTACGACCCTGCTTCGAATGATAGGTGTTATCTTAATCGGGTCCACCTATCCGTTTTCCATCCGGGACCACACCCCAACCCACGCGGAGGTAACTCATTGCTGAGAATAACCCTCTGGCTCAACTCTAAGCATTTTGCTCAGAGTAAGACTTGAACCCATGACCTTTATTTTATTTACATGTTATGGGTATTATAGAATTATGATAAAACTAATTTTAATATATATACGATATTTTTAAAAATTATAATTATAAATATACTAAAATTTACTATAAATTTATACAAATATAATACTTATAACTCCTACCTACTGCCAATTCACAGTTTCAGAAATAGAACTCTAAACGAGTGAACTCGAGCTTTGTTAGGTTAGTGGAGTCAAATTCAAACTTAAGCCAACTTGAACTTAGCTCGACTTGATTACACCTTTTAACTATGGTCGTAACTAAAAAATGTTATGATAACAACAAACCCCTTGTAATAAAAGGACATGACAAATTATTTCAAATATATATATTTCTTTTAAACAGCTAACGAATACTATAAGTTCGGTCGCTTAGGTAACTCCAATGGCGAAACACCATCTACGGCCGCCCACAATTTCAGAGAAAACTCACCACTCAAAAACCTTGTGTGGTAAAACATCTCGCCCACTTAAAACATTTCGCATTAAATAAGATTCGAACTTATAATCTCTACTTTGAAAAACCACGAGTACCTATTCTTAAACCATTTGATCCAGGGTTGTTGGTATAAATTTATAATCCGCATGGACATTTTGGTATAGGGTCCCAATATAGAGAAGTCTTATAGTATAAATCGACATCCCCCTATACGTTTCGTATATGATCATACGTGACGTATAAAGTCGAAAACATTGAAAATGAGAAAAATTCAGGTGAGGTTGTCAGAGGACTATACGTCTCATATAGGATCATACTATATGACTATACGACGCGTATAACAAATTTTGACATTGAGTACGAGGAAAAGTTCAGAGGACTGTCGGAGGGGTTATACGCCACATATAAGGCTATACTACCCTCCGTATGACGCATATAATCAACATATAAAAATTTGATATGTTAATTTATAATTTTGGATTGTACCAATATTCACGATTTTCGTATATCGCCATTATTATCTCTATTCTTCTTTTTCGCGGTTAAAACTCATCAAAATGTGTTTTTTTTGCAGATGGAAAAGTATTGATGGAATACATCGGAGCCACCGGAAAACCAGTAACTTTCGACGAAGTTCCGATCAACTCCGGCGTCGATTTCCACTTCATCCTCAGCTTCGCCATCGACGCCGACGCCTCCGGCGCCCCTCAAAACGGCATCTTCAAGCCCTACTGGTCCTCCGCTCTCACCGCCGACGCCATCGCCGCCGTGAAATCAAAGCACCCTAACGTCAAAGCCCTAGCGAGCCTCTCCGGCTGGAGCCTCGGCTCCACCACACTCCGGTGGTACAAACCACAAAACTCTCAGATCTGGATCAAAAACGCCTTCAATTCACTCAAAACAATCATCAACACCTATCATCTCGACGGAATCGACGTCGATTACGAGAATTTCCCCAAACACAACGAGAGTTTCGCCTACTGCATCGGCGAACTCATAACATACCTAAAAAACCAAAGCGTAATCTCGATCGCAACGATCTCACCGTACCGATTGACGACGATACCTTACATACAGCTGTTTAACGCGTACGGTGACGTGATCGATTACGTTAACCATCAGTTTTATACGGATAAAGTGAGGACGACGGAGGCGTACCTGGCGGACTTCCGGCAGCGGACGGCGGAGTTCGCCGGAGAGAAGGTGCTTCCGAGCTATGAGATCGATGGCAGAGGGATTCAAGGCGATTTGTTCTTCGATGCGTTGAGGATTTTGGGGGAAAATGGATTTGAGATCAATGGGATTATGTTGTATTCTGCTGATGCATCTGCTTATACGAATTCGACGAGTAGGTTTTATTATGAGCAGAAGTCGCAGGAGTTTTTGGTCAATTCTACTTTGATTTGATTTGTTTGGGTTTTATAATGGCTGATTTATTATATATGCTAACCAGGTTAGTAATCCGTGTATCGCACGCACGAATTAGAATAAATAAAATAATAAATAATTTTAATAAATAATAATGAATGATTATTTCAAGTAAATAAATAATATATAGTTTATAGATTAATAAATATAGTATGATATTTTAATATAAAATTAAAATATATACACGTACTTGTTCAGGTAATAAAACAATTATACTATTTTTAACGCTCTTATGTAAATAGTTTCATTTTTTAAATATTTGTTTTAGGATTTTATTATAAAAACTTATTGTTTATAAAAATCTTGTTTATTAAAAACTCAAGTTTTTAATTATTTTGGTTGCTTTAATAAAACTGATTTTAGAAAATTCCATATTTTTCATAATTAATTTAAAAAAGAAGTGATTTAAAATATTTTGTTTTAAAATGTTCAATGTTTTAGAAATGATATGAATTTTAATTTTCTTAATACAATTTATTTTTAAAAACATCATTTGATTTTAAAAAAATATATATAGGAGAGAAAATTTATCAATTGACCAAATTAATTTTTATGAAAAGAAAAAAATTGTTTAAGTGTTTAAATTACTTTAATAACATTTTGAATGGAAAGTAAATTAAGGGTGTTTAAAAGAATGACAAGTGTCAAAAATGTGGTTTAAGAAGATGACAAGTAAAAAAACTTTTTTTATTAGTGTAGATGAAAGAGAAAAATATATCAATTGACCAAAATAATTTTTATAAAAAAAAAAGAAATTGTTAAATGTTTAACTTTTTGGATGGAAAATAAATTGAAGATGTTTAAAAGAATAACAAGTGTTAAAATATGGTTTAAGAAGATGATAATATGACAAAAGAAATCTTATTTTATTAATATTAATAGATTTAAATTAGTCAATATATAATGATTATATGGTTGTTAATAAACTGTTTAAACCCGTAGAGCGGTTTGAATCAAAACAAGTCATTTGGTTTGGCAGGATTAAGATTGATTTGATTTGGTTTGTGGTTTTATTTTGACGTTGGCTTTAAAGTTGAAATTGATCGTGTAAACTAACCTGACGGTTAAAAATTTTAGTTTTTGTTATTTTGTTTATTTTTGTAGTATACATTTTAAGAATTTATTTCAAGGAGAAAGTATATTAGCAAGGAGTGTTGATCTTATTTTGTTAAGTGCTGTTTTACCTTTTGTCTTGTTTTCATTTTATTAATCTAGTTATCGATGCGAACAATATAGTTCAACAATTGCAGCCTGCAATGTTTGTTTTTATCACACTTTTTCCGGATAAAGGTGGATGTTATTGGAGAAATGGAAATAAATTCAATAATTATTTTACTTGGAGTTTATTCGTTGTCAAAATCATCAACAAGACGCAAAATTGGTTACCTACAACAACACAACGTCACTTTCCTCAATGAACTTTTAGTGAACAATTTTTGTAAATTAACCTCGATTAATCAGGTTTTATAAGTTGACCTCGATAAACCTTCAATAATTTAATTATCCTTTGATAATTTTGTTATCCTTCTTGTTTATCTTTAAAAACCGTATGTTTTTATTTTAAAATTTAGAGGCCTTTAAATTTTGGGAGCCTAAAACGATTGCTTTAGTTATTTATATTGTAAAGATGTCTTCGGGTCCATGTAAAATATTGTTGATTGGGCTTAATGGAGCATAATTAAGTTAGAAGATTACTCCTATTATATGGGCTTAGGAGACACTATGGGTCGGATCTGTTTCTAATACGAGTATATGGAGTAATTGGGAAAATGGAGCAACCTGTTTTTGGGTTCAACTTATCTGAGCATCATATAAAAGAAGAGAGTAGAGAAAGAGTTACGATATACAACTCTGTTGATCATCAACTTTTCATCATCATTTTTATCATCTAGGGTTTAACCCTCGTAGTCCGTTTATTATCTTGTATATCTTCCGTTTATTATCTTGTATATCTTTAGCTCAACGTCTGTGTATTAGATAGGTCTGTCATGTTTTTTTGAACGGCCAACGAATAATTTTTAAACCCGGTCACCTGTGTAAATCCATTGGCGAAAAGCCACCCACGCCCGGGAACACAGACAGCGCTAGTGACTAGGCTCGCTCACCATTCCAAGAGAAACCCACCACCTAAAGGTCCATTGTGATAAAACCCTTGACTCACTAGGAACATATTACACTTAGTAAGACTCCAACTCATGACTTTCACTTTGAAAAGTAATAGGGTGCTCCTCCTAAACCAGTTGATTTAAGAAGGTCTATCATGATGATCTAAGACTGTTCTTGTACTATTGATATTATTCTTTCTTATTAGACGTTATTTAAGAAGGCTACGTGAGTAGTTCCAATGTTAGCATCACACGATCAAAATACAACCGTGAAATAAAAACCAAAATACAAATATTTACATTCCTCATAACCCAAAGTTAGCATCAAACTTATACATGAAACATAACTACTCATTTTGGGTTTTGAGATTTTGAGTATGGCCGGTAGCAGCCACCTTAAAACTTTCTTTGACGGACTCAAAGCCACGGTCACCGGTGTCGGATTCCACCACACCGACTCTTCCCTTCTCGGCCGCCTGGCTAGCGACCGCTTGACTCGCTTTTTCTTCCTCCAGCCTTTTGAATTCCTCTAACGTCGACGGTGCTCTCTCATGGTTGATCGTTCCGTCGGTGGTGCTTTCATGGCTATATCCCTTACAACATCAATTTCAATACATATTATTCGAGTATTGGCAAACATTTTAAAGCACAGGTGGTGAAATATAGTTCATTTAAGCCAAATGTTAGAAAAATATTATCATGTTCATTGAATTGTATTTTGGTTCCTGGAGTTGATCCAGATTTATACGATTTAGGGGATTTTATTAAGGCCGAATTTGATTCAAATTCTAATGTAAATTTATTGGACCCCTATGTAATATATAATTATTAATATTATATAATCAACACCTAGTAACTAACATTAGAAAAAGAATTAAGGAACATAAACTACAAAATTAAAAAAAAGCAATAAAATAAAATTTTAGTCCATTAAAAGTAAAACAAAACATAAAATATATTATATGTTTTTGTATATTATTACAACTATAACCAAATATAAAAAGTTAAATAACTAATGTATGTTGGGATAAGGATCAATATTAACATTATATTATTAGACTATTAGACTGTCCACAACGCTAAAAAATGCTCTCCCCGTAAGTAGTCCTAATCAGTATTCCAAATCAGCTTTCCAATCACCTCAATCCATTCTTTTCACAAACACCTTTTACCCCCAATATTATCCTTCCCACAAACACTTTTATTTTTCCACCTCATATTTTTTTTATTTACTTTAAATACATATATTTAAATTATTTAGTTTATTATTATAAATATTAAAAAGATTTGAATTAAAAATACCTTTTAATTGAAACCACAGGAACTTTAAGACATTTAAATAATTATAAAAAATAAAAAAATAAAGTCTAATGAACATATTTTAATTAAAATATTATACTTAAGTTATTATTTTAATTAAAAGATTTTAAAACTTATTTAATTTGAAACATTTTAATTTAAAATTATTTAATAATAATAAACCCACCACTATATTAATATTTAGAGTTAATTTTAAAGTGGTGGACCCACCACCACCTTCCTTTCAATCCTCTCCCGCGCATCCCCCGCATCCGTCCTTCAGGACGGCGCCGTCAACATCGACGACGAGACAACCACAGGCGAAACGATGAGGATAGTCTTATAATAGTGTTAGTTTTTGAATATCAATTAAAATCATTATTTATTTGTTCGAATAACATCCGTCATGTTCTTTTATCTATACGTGTAAATTCACTTGCGTAAAAATTTTACGATTAGTGTGTGGTAGCTTTTTTATGCTTATTAATTGAAGCACATACACAAAGAAACATATATTTTTTTTTATCGTAATAACACAGTGTTAACATTCGGTCCTTACCTAAATAAGTAAATAACTAACATATAGATCATGCAATACTATATAAAGAACAAAAAATAAACAAAATTAAAATTATCAAAATCCGATGCAGCCACCGGTTCACGGTCTAACCGACAATCCATATGTTGAAATAAAAATAGTCTAAACAGATGTGATTGTATAATAAACCGTTTTTATGACTTGTTTCCTGTGTATAATCTATCCAGTTCTGAAAACACTGATGAACGAAATTACCTTGCGGAAAAGAAAGGGCGGAGGCGGTGGGGTGAAGGAGGGTGGGCGAGGAGAAAAGGTGTAGAGAAGGTAGAGAAGTTGACGACGACCCATCGAGAGAACAACTTAACGGTGGCTGGAGATTTATCATAAAAGGAAGATTATTATTATGATTTATGGTCCAATTTATCACTTGTGTGCATCATGAAGATGACGTCATGTCTTCGTGAAAGAGGGTTGGGGAGTTGACACCTCACCTCCATTAAGCCACGTGTACAAACCACAAGTAACTTACATAGTACATACAATTGACGAATAAGATGTTCATTTCTAACTTATCTTGAACCACCAAATAAAGGGATGGTTTAATGGAAGTCCTCTATCACACTTTTCGGATAAAAGAATAGAAAGATAGATGTTTAATACTAAATTATTATTAAGTTAATGTTAAATGTTAAAAGATAAGACCTAAATTTAAATGTTAATAGAAGTTAAACATTAAAAGTTGAGAAATATGTATAAACTAGAAATCAAGCCCGCACGTTGCGGCGTGTTTGCGAACATCGTTACGCACATGACTTCGGTGACATTAATATGGTTAAGCATATAAAAAAACGTATGACGTTGCTACGACTTAGTTTTAGATATGAAAACATAGATAGAAAAAAGTATTATACATTGAATGTTGCAATGTAAACATGACCACGCGTTGCGACGGCATCGGACGCGGCGTGATAAAATATATATTATAATCGACTTAACTCTAAACAAAATTTACGTCAAAAGGCATAGAACTCGAATTTATACCGTTGAACATGTTTTATATTAGACCCCACTCTTTTTCAAATAAAGTTTATGTCGAAATGTAGACCAATTCTAAATGTAAACAAAACACTTGCGGTAATACCGTATACGACATAATAAAGTATAGATCACAATCATCCAGCTCGTATCTGAACTAAATTATTAACGCGAAAACGTAGGGCAACTCTTATTTTTAAATTAAGCTTGCGTGATATGGCGCTTTTTCAAACCTTCTTATGCTCTTTACTACAGTGACATTGACGTGATTCAGTACGTAAAAAGAAACGTGCAAATTTGCAACGGTTTGATATATATACAAAAGAGTACTAAGTCTAGTACGTTACGGCGTAAATAAAACGTAACGTTAACACGACAATCACTCAAGAAAAATTAAAAATAATTGGAAAAAAATATCAAAAGAGTAAAAAAAAGAAAAACAAAAACAAAAGTTGCATGGCGTTGAATTCGAACCTGGGATAGTACCCTAGTACTTAGCCCCTTCACGCAATATATACTATTGGATTTGAAATATATAATATAACATCACTTTAGAAGAATAAAATAGTTTAAAAAATCCACCGACCTTCACTTTTAAGTATAAATAAATTATTAATTTAATAAAATTTAAATTATGTTATTTTAAATTTAAAAATTTTGAATTTATAAAACCCAAAATTAAAATTTTTTGAATATATAAAAACCAAAGAAATGTTAAATATCTTATAAACTAAAACATGACAACTACCTTTTATTTTTAACAACTCACACAAATCTAACCTAAATCTTTTCCACTCTTGATTGTACTTCATAGTCCTTCAACAAGCTAAATACCCTTTTGTACATTACCACAATGTACTCTTAATTAGTTTTGTAGAAAAGAATAAAATATTCTTTTACATGCTCTTTTGTTTCCGGTGATAGTCATTTAAAGGGAAATTACTCGTCTTAGTTGGTAACGATACATGTAGTAGATAATTTAGGGGTTACATGAGATGACATGTACACAAATAAAACTTTAAACATTATTACAAGATAACTACTATTATATATTGAAATGACTTGCATTATCCAGGAAAAAGAAAAAGAAAAGAATGGCACGTATAATCATGGTGTAAACGAGTCAAGTTGAAAAATTCAAGCTCGAAGTTGACTCATCATTTCTGTATCTTGATATTTAATTTATATATATATATCTTATTTTATAAAGTAGTTGTTTTAGTAATTTATTTATTACACGAGTTAAATAAATAAAATATTAAATAATTGAAAATATGTTAATTATAAATTGATATCTGAAAAACATTTAAACTTTATTAAAATTGTTTTTAAAAAGTTATCAATGTTAATCTTTTGTAAAATTAAATTTTGGAAGTGGTTGATGGTAGCTTCAAATTAAATTTTGGAAGTTGTTGATGGTAGCTTCCAGGAAGCTTCATGCTTCTTTTCTTCTTTTTTAGGAAGATGCTTCATGGTAGAATGAAAATTATAAATTTTCCTAAAATGTATATGCATTATTATACTCTATATAATATAGCAACTTTAGCTACAACTAAATTTAATATTCTTCAAATTTTACCACATAACTTTTTTCCTTTACAAATTAAACACATGTTACTTCACATATTTACTATGGCTTCACAACGTCACATTATTATTTATTATATTAAAGTGTAACCATTAGACTACAACTAAGTTTTTTTATTTATGTTTTTGACCACCAAAATATCTGGTTTTTATATGATTGTCACTTTTATATACATAAGAAAAGTTGAAGAAAGTTGCTAAAGATAAGTTTCTTTGACTTATGTTTTGACCACCAAATATTTGGATTTTATATGATGGCCACTTTTATATAGATAGAAATATTGGAGAAAGTTGTTACCGAGTAATGTTTTTTTAACACAAGTGATGTTTTATAAATAATGATTTTGTCGGTATATCAAATTGATATGGTAACGATACATAACGAATAGCTGTGAATGTCGTTTCACGTTGATAGCGAGTGATGTTCCGCCGTGAAGCGTGAATG
The DNA here is from genome assembly GCA_018326385.1 of Flaveria bidentis. Taxonomy (NCBI): domain Eukaryota; kingdom Viridiplantae; phylum Streptophyta; class Magnoliopsida; order Asterales; family Asteraceae; genus Flaveria; species Flaveria bidentis. The sequence continues at coordinate 2,307 of BJCM01083270.1, read as the reverse complement.
ATTAATCTAGTTATTATTTAATGAGTAAACTTATTCATATTATTAAGACTAGTTATGAAATAAATGTAAATTCTCCCTGTATTTATTCGAAATATTAGGGTTTTAAAAATTTAAAAATAATGCTAAAAGCATTTGCTATACATTGGCGGAGCTTCATAGGGGCCGGGGGATCACCGCCCCCCTATTTTTTCGTCCGTAGTGTTAAATTTTAGCCTGATAGTGTAAATTTTTATATAAATATTAAGTTCCCCCCTAAAAAAATAATTTCGCCCCCGCCCCTCTTACGATATAGTTCAAGCTCCGCCACTGCTGCTATATATGTTTTTTTATTGAAAGATAATTAGAAAAGAAAAAAGAAGTTGTTGAACGTAATATAACTTATACTCAAAAGGTATTGTAACTATATATAAAAGGTTAAAGTCATTATATGCTAAGTGTGCGAAGTAAATGTATCACTACCAGAAGAAAAAAAGAACCCTAATGCAATGCTTTACAACAACATTTTAAAAAAAGTTGCATTTTTAGTGAAAATGTTGTATTTACTAACAAAAAATTATTTGAATCTAATGTATTTTTACCTAATGTGATCTTTGGTATAAAAGTTGTTAACACAATGCAATCTTGTTCGTAAATTTATGTGTTTTAGTCTTAGTTTTAGTGATGTCTTATTGATTCATCTTTACATTTTGATATTCAATATATAAGTTAATATAACTTTACTAAACTAGGTTTTTCATTTCATAAACTTAAAAGGCTATTAAATTCTGGTAGCAATTTGGTACATTCGAAACTTAATTAACTACTCTAATGACTTAACATCATGGACAACCTGTTTGTTTCTTTTTTATTCTTTTTTTTGTTAATTTGACAAAGATAAAATAAAATAGAAATAAAAGGGACTAGCAAGAAGCTGGACCCAAACAACGTCGAGGCAAGTACAATGCATTATTAAAGTTATATTTATAAGACTGCAGGATCGGTGTTGGTCTTACAACACAAGTTTTATCTCTCAAACTCACTCGGATGATGAAGCAGAACCTCTAACTAAGTTGACAATAATATAATAAGTTAATGAACACAATAATAGTTTTCAAGATACTAGTAACCGCCCATCACCACAACAACAGTCTTTCACTACCACAACTGCTCATCACCATCACAGGCATTATCTCCATCTTTCAATGCTGCAATACACAAACCATGTCTGTCGCCAGCTGGATTTCCATCATCAATACCACCATCTCCCCCTATTCTCATACCCCTCATCCACCACCTCTGCCACCATGTTCCTCTTTCACCACCACAAAACCAACAGCACCTGCAGACCCACCTCCATCAAATCGAGCATGGACGTCAGAGTGAGCCTAGCTAATGGGCACAAAACCAGACATGATGGCAAGGTTTGGTGGGGATGGGAACATCGATGATTGTGGTGGTGGTGTTGGAAGATTGGAAGGGGGGTGAGTGAGTGTGGATAAAAGAAAAGATTTAGGGTTAATTGAAGAAAAATATGTGGGTGGGTGAATTGATATTTTTTTATCTATTAATTTCCATAAAAAATTAACGGAAAAACTAACAGCATTGTGTCAGCCTTCATGATTCAAATTGATGAAAAATAAAAAGTTAGGAGAAATAATGATGTTTTTAAATTTTAAGAACTCAACTAGTTAGTTTAGGAAAATTCCAGGAATACATATAGTAATTTTATTTAAAATGTGAGATACATCCAATTGGACTAACATAATTATAATATGGAAGACCGTAAGGTCAATTAAAAGGATGATGCACCCAAAACAATCAAAGTGCATCCTACATGCATGCACTTTGCAAATAGTAGAAGTTGTTTCGAAAGTTTTACACTCTGCACATAAAATATTCTAAGTATAAAATCTTTGAAAGCCAAATTTGAAGTCTTGCGAGGCCAATGAAGTGAAGATTTTTTTCTTCCGAAGACAAAGGAGAACATGATTTCCCTGATGTACTTTTGTATAAAGTTGACCCACTTTCAACTACAACTCTGAAGACTCACCAACTTGTATAAGTTGGTTAAAAGGTTCATACTTTTACAACTGTATATTGAGTTCTTGAATATGTAACTTTCTATTTTATGTACTTTTATCATTTTTGTAATATCTTAGTGTAGAGATTAATGAAGAGGCTGATGCAACCTAAACATCCAAAGTCTATCATGCATGCTGCACAAGTGCAATGAAGAAGAATGCTTAGGAAGTTTCACACATGCAACAGAAATATTCTAAGTGTGAAATCTTCCGAATCCAAGACCAATATCTTCCGAAGCCAAATATG
>BJCM01083266.1:0-10539 GCA_018326385.1 Flaveria bidentis | reverse complement strand
GATTAGGACACCCATATGAGAAGTAATGCTTAAATTTCAAATAATTAATCATTTTATTCCATTTATGTTCTTACAATAAAGTATAATATATGATTGCTCATAATACAAATGCTAAAACATATACACGTGGTCAAACAAAATCGTCATTTACTTTCAATGTCATTTATATATTGTGATTGAGCACTAATCCCTCTTTCCCTTTCCTTATCAGTTGTTAACAGCTCAATAACAATCAAGATGATAATTTGTGGTGATAAATTCTCCATTAACTTTTTTCGGTATATGCAAATCACCACCAAAAACTAACTCCGATGATTATAAAACTTTAACCTACATTCATAAAATAAACCTCTCTAAAATCTAGGTAATAAATGATTTCCGACCATAAATACCACCCATAACGCACCGAGTCGATACCGACTAAAATCGAATTCCCAAAAAAATCATGCAACAACCGTACCGCTGCAACGCGCGGGCATTCCAACTAGTCTATACTAATAAAACAAAATAACCATCAGCCACATGGCCATTTTCTAACACATCCATGTCATCTCCACCTAGGCTTCACCTAGGATTGTCCGCATGTACTCCTAACAATGAATTTATATTTGTGGTAAAAATCTTGACTTTGAAAAAATCATCTTAATAAATGTTAATTTAGTATTATATTAATCATAATTTCTTTCTAGAAATAAATAAGGTTTTGTTAAAAATACTTTACTGAGACTTAATTTTGTTAAAATATAAATTCATTGTAGCAATCATTGTTAAAACTAAAATTTATAAAAATGTATATAAAGAGGTTTATGGATATTTATGAGTAATAAAATCTTTTTTATACTATTGTTTATAACTTAAATATGTTTATTATATATAATAATTTCATTGATATGTTATCTATAACATATATTAGATTATACATGTGTATAATCTATCATATAATTTTTCTATATCAACCCGTGTAACACACGGGGATCTAGTATGTATATATTTTACTCAAAATTTTGTCTTTTCTCAGATATGTGTTGTTTGCAAGCAAATTCATGGATCTTGCACACAATGTTCAAAGTGTTCCACCTATTATCATGCAACATGTGCATCAAGGGCTGGCTATCGAATGGAGGTGAAGCTCCTTTTTTCCCTGTTTAACACCTCATGGACATAATTTTTAACTTTTTTTTAACAAAAATAAAATCAACCTTTTGTTGCCTGAAAATTCTAAACAAAATGTTATTTTTTTGCACAGCTACACTCCCTGCAAAAGAACGGGAAGCAGATCACAAGGATGGTGTCATATTGCGCTTATCACAGGTACTTATTCATAACAATCTCAAAGATTTTGATATCTTTACTATTATAATTAAAAATTTGATTTCAGGGCCCCAAATCCAGATACAGTCCTAATAATCCAGACACCAGGAGGGGTGATTTCGGCTAAAAGCTTATTATTAAATAATAATAAAAATGGGTCAAGGTTGATTTCATCAAGAAGATTACAACTTCTAGAAGCTCCAGCCTCTGAAACTATAACAGAGGCTGAACCATTTTCAGCAGCAAGGTGCAAGGAGCACCAGATATCACACAACAAGGTAGTGATCTATAGTTCAAAAACTGATTTATATCTGTAATTTGTAAGTTTAATTATGAGATACCATAATCTCATCATCATAAGGGCATCCCCAACCGAAGCCTCAGATGTGTTGATTTATAGTTTAATATCCTTTTCTTTTGATTTTTCTGTTTCTCAGAAGAATGTAGCGGGGCTAATTATGCACCGAGTTAGTCGGCCATGTCATCACTCCTTGACCACAATACAACAGTTGAACAGCCTTAGGGTAATTGATACACTTTGTTGTTTACATTAATGATTTCTATAAATCTATTTGCTTAATTTTCTGCCAAATATCTTAAATATCACACTTGATGTCTTTTTTCTACAGAAGATGCAAGAACCTCGAAGTTTTTCTACTTTCAGAGAAAGACTGCGTCATCTACAGGCAAAGCTTCAATCTTTCTTAACATAAACATATTTTATCTAAAAAATCAGAGAGTTGGAAAAATGAGCAGTTTGGGAAGGGGACAAAACACAGGCTCATGTCGAAATGGGTAATGTTTTTGTACGGGTCAAAACAGTTGGGTTGACCGAAAAAACTTTTAGCCCAATAATAATCTAACTATTAAAATCAAACAATTTAGTACATTGTAGGCTTTAAAAGTTTTGGGTGACTATTGACCCAAATTTTTGATGTTACCCATTTGACCCTGTAGAAATAAGACAAACCGGATTGATCCATCCACAAATAAATACTTTCTAAAGTTTTGTGCAACAGTTAATAGTCAAGTCCTGTATAGATGCATTTAATAACTTTTTGTTGCAAATGCAGAGAACCGAAAATGATCGCGTTTGCTTTGGGAAGTCGGGTATTCATGGATGGGGTCTTTTTGCGCGCCAAAATATCACAGAGGGTGAAATGGTAAATATAAATATCATCTGGAATTCATGGATGTGCGACACTTATGAAAATTTTATGGCTTTCTGTGGTTTTGTCATCATTTAAGGACATTTTAGATATTTGCTTTCATTAAATCCATTTACACTTGTATTTTTTGCCTAGGTTTTGGAATATCGTGGTGAACAGGTGAGGCGCAGTGTTGCTGATTTAAGGGAAGCACGTTACCGTAGAGAAGGCAAAGATTGCTACGTGTGTTTCTTATCTCCTTTTATATAATTTATGACTTTAAACCGACAGTAATGAAGCCAATGACTTGTTCAAAATCTTGTTCCTTTGCAGCTGTTTAAAATCAGCGAAGAAGTTGTCGTAGATGCAACAGATAAAGGAAATGTAGCGCGTCTAATTAACCATTCTGTATGTCTCTGTCTGCCCTTTTACCTGCAGTTTATTATCCTTTTTCTTTCTAGGTGTGGCATTGGCAATTTCTATCCAATTTGGTTGTTTTACCTATAACGGGTCAAATGGATAAAAACAAAAATTAAAGAAAATACTAATAACTGGGTAAATGTATCATCCATGTCAATGGTCAAAACTCCCTACAAGTACATTTTCTATTTGTTCCATCTAAATTGATTTATTCAAAAGTTTTATGTTGTTACTATAATGGTACAGTTTTGTAATCATGTTTAGCACATTTATGTTTATAATTAAAAACAAGAAGGGCAAAACTCATTTTGGTCATTCACCCAACCCCCGTCTTGTCGCTTCTACTTCTTTCTAACTTAATCTATTTTGAATTTAGTGTATGCCAAACTGCTATGCAAGGATCATGAGTGTGGGCGGTGACGAAAGCCGAATAGTGCTCATTGCAAGAACCAATGTGACCATAGGTGACGAGTTAACGTGAGTCATCTCACAACTAAACCCAAAACCAAATTATAAGTTTATAACCTTTGGTGCATCTTTTCTTGATTTTCTGTTTGGTGTGTTTGTGGATTTAGGTATGATTACTTGTTTGATCCGGACGAGAGTGACGATAGCAAAGTCCCTTGTTTATGTAAAGCCCCCAACTGCAGGAAATTTATGAATTAGAGAGATAACAATAGTGGAAAAGAGTACAGAAATGGTGTCTCCAACGAAGAAGGAGCTCTTGAATTAACTTGTAATTTTTTTAAATCTTTTTTTTTTGGGGTAGTTAATAAAGAATGTTAGATATAGAAGAAGATCAGCAGCAGGCAGGCTTTCTAGGAATTTTTAAGATAATATATTCACAGGCACCTCATTTATTCTCATCATAGTTATGGTGTTATGTTTTTAGTTTTATGGAAAATTTAAGTTAGTGTACTTGTGAATCAAATAGGTCAGTCTATATTGTTGAACACTATTTTTTGTAAGAACTAATAGCTATAAATGCAGATTGAGTTATGAAATGCAACAAAACCATTATGAAATTCACTGCCTAGAGAATGTAAGCAACAATCTAATAAAACTCTGATGAATAAGAATTGCATAGTGAGTATATGGAGAATGAAAAAAATTGAGTCTTAATAAATGAATGTCAAGGACCTATATTTGTAGTACTGGTCTAACCCTATATGAAAAGGTGCAATGGATGATATGCAACAAGAATAACTACCAATACCATCAAAATCCATACACCGAACAACTCTTATCAAAGACTGATGTAACTAAAAAGCTCTTATTATGCACATGTGAAGTACTTAAAAAGTTACTTCAGAAGATGTGATATAACTCAATGAAATACACTAAATCTTTTGAAGCCAAAAAACCAAATCTTCCGAAGCAAAAAATGAAGTATTCAGAAGATTCAAGACAGTCTTCTGAAATCAAGAGACTGATTTCTTTCGAAAACAAAAAAGACATGCTTTCTTTAACTCACTTTTGACAAAAGTTGAATTAGTTTTCGTTGCCATCTTTGAATAATCACCCACTAACATAAGTTGGTAAAAGTCCATATTTTTTCAACTGTAAATTAAGGTCTTAAAGTCTGTAATTTTTTACTTTTGTACTTTTATCCTTTTGTATTAGACAAGAATATGAGCTATGACATGTCATAGTAACTAGTCAAAAGACAATCTATCTTTTAATTTTACATTGATTTTGAAGTCTATATTAGTGTTTCTAGATGACCTTCTAAGTATGACTGGCTGTAAGATGTAGTATAAAGTATCTCAAGTACTAGTCATTAGAACCAAGCTTTATAACACTTTGTAAAAGAACTTGAGACCAATATATAACATTCTTGAAAACCATCTTATTGTGTTCTTGTGTCTGTTCTTTATTGAGTTCTTTGTTTCACTTTAATCCGATTACCTATTTGATCTGTTAAGTGTTTTAAGTCTCTTCAAACATTATGAAACTGTTGCATTGACCCTTTCACCGGTCCTTCAATTGGTGTTATAGCATTTTAGGTTCTTGATTGTAAGATATCACTATCTTTAAACTCTTTAGTTTCACAAAACACTTACCAGCTCAAATGACAGCTATCACAAAAGCTGATATGAAAATAGGCACCATGACAAAAATCTCTACTGATCACTCCTGATGACTTTGATATTTAGTGCCAACATATGAAAGGGTTCATCAAGTCTCAAGACAACAAGATGTGGAGATTTGTTGTCAAATGACCTCACATCCGAAATACCTCCTCAGCCAATGCTGGAGGTGAGATTATTCAAAGGAAATGACTGGCTATTCTAAGGAAGATTGGAAGAAGATTGACATAGATCAGAAGGTCATGACCGCTCTCCAAACTGCTATTTCAAACTTTATATATAGAGGCTTCAAAAAGTACAAAACTACTAAACAGCTTTGGGATGCACTAAAACTTATGTATGAGGGTTCGATGAAGATAAAGAAAACAAGAATGAACTCATGAAGCACCAGTTTGAGAACTTTTTGTAAGGCCCCGTTTCCAGAACACTTACAGTCAGACATTCATCGCACATAATATTTAAAAAATACATTAAGGTTCATTATAATTAACAAAACATCGTAACGGAATAACTTTAACAAAAAACCATTTCATGCGTGAATAATTACTTTTGCCAAATAATACATCGTCAATAAAGTTACAAAATATCATTTAGTTGCATTACAAAACAAAAACATAATTTCTGCATGAAATGGATGCCACTCCTTTATTCGCAAGTAGCGCCACCCTCAGCAACAATTACCTGCCAACTGGAAATGCATAAAAGTCAACGTTGCTGAGTGAATTATAGTTTTATAATAATACTTTACTTTCGTTTAAAACTTTTCCTTTACTTTCATTCGTGATCACACATCATACGTACACATAGATAATATTCATTATTATCTTTCATCATCATTCGTTTTCGTACGCATCGTATGTTTTGTTCATTCACAGTTATCTTTCACTTTTATCTAGACCAATGCTATGTGCTATACCCCGAACATTATGCATGGAGCTGGTACTGGCCGAAGTCTATAAATAGATGCAGGACCGTTTAAAGTGGTTGGCCACTTACAACACAAACACACAATTAGGAGAGTTGTTTTAGAACACTAAGGAACCAGTAACACACTAGAATGATACTTGAACACAAGCAAAATATGAGGCGGAACTTAGAACAACACAAACAAGTATATGGTTTTCAAAAATGCTGTATATTGTTCTAAAATTCTTTTACAAGTGTAAAAAGCATAAGGAAAGATACAAGGACCTGAGATACTTTATACTACATCCTACAGCCAGCCATACTTAGAAGGCCAGCTGGATACATTTAAACTAGACAACAAAATCAAATGTAGAGTCAAAAGGCAGATTGGCTTTTGACTAGTGACTATGACATGTCATAGCTCACATTCTAATATATTACAAAAAAGATAAAAATACATAAAGTAGAAAGCATAGACTCAAGACCTTAATGTATAGTTTACCAATAGCATGGACCTTTTCACCAACTTATGTAAGTTGGTGATTAAATAGAGTTGTAGTGGAAAGTGCTATAGCTTTATGGTAAAGTACATCAGATGAAGCATGTATTCAAAAGTCTTCGGAAGATAATCTCTCTTTACTTCTTGGCTTCGGAAGATGCTGGTCTTGGCTTCGGAAGATGCTAGTCTTGGCTTCAGAAGATATTACACTTAAAGTATTTCTAGTACATGGTTTAAAACTTCTGAAGTATCTCTACTTCTATACTTCAGTGCATGCATGCAGGAAAGACTTTGAATGTTTTAGGTGCATCAGCCTTACATAAACCTTACGAACTCCACCTAGGCTGATGCTACCAAAACATTTGAATATCTTAGATGTTGACAGTCCTCATTATGATGATGACCATACCTTTCTTCATTAGATGGTCAGGATCACTCAGACTCTCATAATATCTTCTCATCTCAAAGAGACATGCAAAGGTAGATTGAGCATGTCTTGTTATGTGTAGACATCCTCAATACCTTAATCTCTGATTACATTCCATCTTTCTGGATTAGTAGAATAAGTTCAGGACAAGATGGGCTTCCTAATGCAAGAGGAGTTGCTTGAACTGGAGTTATTTGAGCTTCCCTTTGATGCACTTCCTCAGGATGTTTTGACTTATCCTGAGATCTAGAGGTGGATGACCTTGTCTTCTTCTTTTTCTTTGACTTGGCTTAGAGGCCATCCTTTTCCTCCTCTTTAAACTCTTTAACTAAGAAGACTGGCCTGTAGCACCTTTTTGTTCTTTTTTGTCTTTCTTAGTTGGGTCTACCTCCCTCATAGGTTCAGAAGGAGAAGGAGTTTGAGCCTGCTGTGTATCAGAAGATGAAGCTTGCTAGACTTAGCAGGAGGTCCAGGTTGTGTTGTCTCAAAAGGTTCAACCTTAAACTCCACTTCTTGAGGGGCTTGACTTGGTGGGGAGTGTAAATCAATATGCTCTCCTTTTTTAATCTTCTACTTGATCACCCTTATGTGCTCATCCATGGTGGATAGAGACATAGGGCCAAGTCTCCTTCTGGAGAATCCATACAGCTTCAAGAAGCTCATCATCCTCTGCCTATCAGCAGACTTTTTTGACTTTTCTAGATGATGGCTCTTCCTTTGGCTTCTTCTTCCCTCATTTTCCTCTTTGTAGCCTTCTGCTCTTTGACTACTTGAAGTTCGAGTTGTTTGAGTTAATCAAACTCAGTATACTCAAAGGACAAGGGAAGAAGTGCATCTGCCTGGTAGAGACATGTGGGACTCAGGTAGTTGATCATGTTTGGCCCGTTAGTTTCTTTTTCTACCTGAGGTTCTTGTGGTGCCATAGTCTTTTGCATAGGGCTTTCTTGAACTGGTGAGATAGTAGGAACATATTTGTAGAGTTTTTTCAGTCTCTTTTCCTCTTTGATTTGAAGGAGCAACCTTGCATCCTCTATTTCCTTTCTCTTTCTTGACATTTCTATGTCTGCCAGTTTATTTAATTCATCTAAGGGGAAAGAGATGATTTGATCAAGATCATAGTTCCTTGTCTGTAAGTAAGAAATCCTGACTGCCCTTAACTCATTATTTTGAGTATCAGGTCTGGGGGAAACCTTGATTGAAGCTTGCATGAAGCCTGAAGACCCAATGGAACTATCTCCATTTAGCTTCCTCTTCCTCTCTCTCCTCATCCTCAATCTCCTCAGGAGTCATTTTTCTTTTCCCTTTGTCACCCACAAACCTCTATGATTTAGGGTGGAGAGAGCTTTGGCCTTCATTGCTTGGAGTAGCATCCATTCTCTAGCCAGAGAAAGGCTGTAATACACCTTCACCAGTAGGTGTTTCACTAAGGGAATGAATTTTTGAAGTAGTTGTAGGTGTGACAGGGCTCTTAGGCTCTATCACTGGGCCTTCAGTCAAGGTTTTCTCTTTGAAGCTAATCTCAGGGTCTACCTCAACATCTAGTTGACCAATGACATTACTTGATTGCCTTTGTCTTTTTCTTTGGCTGAATACTTTAGTAATCTTGTCTTGAATCTTTTAAGCCAGCCTGCCAGCTTGCCTAAATTGGCTTGGATTGGCAAGTGGCATGTTGATCAGGTTAAGACCTTCATAGTAGTTCAAGGTTTGAAAATTGAAGACTTCTTATTGCCATTGAACTCTTTGAAGTATGAGGGTCTTCTATCAGCATCATATCTCCACCCAATTATGTAGTTTGAAGTTCCTTGGGGTATGACATAGCCTTTGGAATAACTTCCTCAAAGAGACTCAGAATGAGAGAGTCTAGTGAGTCCATATCAATGTGAACTTGAGAAAGTTGCTAAGTATGAACAACTACAAGTGAGGATGGTGAATCCTTAATGTCTATACTCTGTGAAGAACTCCCAGGATCTGTGATTGTTATGACTTTCTCCCCCTTTTTGGTAGCATCACCCACTTGCATAGGTGAGCTAGGAGTTAGGTCAATCACATCCGCAAGTTCTTGTGTTCTTGGATGAGCTCTCCTTAAAGGTCTCCCAACAAGTTTTTCCTTGAGATAAGATATTTGAAGTTGCTAATCATTGACCCTATTGTATAAGGTAGTAACCTGAGAGAATTGGACTAAAGTCCTCTCTCTCACCACCAATATCAGGTTCTTGGATGTTGGCTTTCCTATGCTCATTAACAGCTTCAAGAGAGGTGTCAATGGGCTGAGTTGCCATGGTTGAGGTCTGAATAATGTAATCACTTGCAGAAGTGAGAGTATGGACCTTCTGAACAGGTTCAGGGAGATCCACCTCAGTACTGGGTGGATGATGTGGGCTAGAAAAGGGAGAGGCAGGAGCACTCATCTCTCTTTGAGTATGGGAAGAGTAGAGAGATTCATGGTACTCATTGAATCCCATGTCTTCATCATCATAGAATTCAAGGTTAGGGATAGGTTAGTTGAGATTTAGTGGCTGGGGATGGTAACTTTCCCTTGAAGGTTTTTCACTTGAGTGTTGAGACTTAGAGTGAAGGCTTAAGGCTGATGGCCTAATAAGCTCATCAGGCTAAGCATGAGGAACCTCAACATTGATTCTTGATGAGATGTAAGTGGTTTGCTCCTTTAGAGAAGTGGGAGCTCAAGTGTCCACTTCCTCCTGTATGGGTGATGATATAGGGGCATGCACAAGCCGAATAGCTAGTGCAATGATTCATTAGATTTTCTTTTGTAGGTAAGGAGTGATTTAGGCTGTTTTGGTGGTTAAAAGGTAAAAGGTGTGAGTTCAATGCTAGCTTGTGTTGCTAGGTTGTCACTTTGAGCAATGAGCTCTAACATTTTGGGGACAATGGCTAATTCTACCCCATATAAGCCAACAATTGACTTCTTCATGATTTTAAAGATGCCGGGCTTCATCTGTCCCAATTTAAGAATATTACCAGTTTCCCTTAACTATGAGCCCAGTTCACAGTTAAGAATGTATTGAACATATCTAGAAAACATGTAATACTCTAAGGAGTCCAAGTTTGCAAGCAGATTTGTATAGACAAATTAAGAGTACCTGAACTTGACCCCTTGAACCATTCCATGCACTATGAAAAAGACATCTTTAGGAATCTAGTCCCACCCACCATGCTTGTCGAACAAGCTGTGGATAACCACATGAAGCACGTACTTCCAATGGGATGAGACCTTCCCTTTCCTGAAGGTCTTTATAGAGAAATCTCCTTTATAGCCAATCTGCTGAAAGGAGTAGTTAACAACTTCTTTCCGGAAGGATAACTCACTGACCTCATCATCCAGCTGAAGATGAGTGTTGATGATGACTGGAGTGATGAAGATTGTCCTGCCCTGCACTGTAGCAGACGGTGCCTTCTTCCTGTCCATAATGACCTCTTGATAGGTCTTCCAGAACTCAAGTAGATGATCCTCATAGATAGTAGGATAAATGGTTAGGGAGGTGAAGCAGTTTGATAGAATCAGAAAATGAAAAACCTCTGAGAAACTAGAATCGTTCTCAGAAGTCAACAGAGCAAACTGATTATGTTGCATGTGAATTTGCATGGAGAAATCATGGTTGTTTCTGTGGTTTTGGTTGGCCATTTAGAAAGCTTAAAGGTGAAGAAAGTGAAGAACAAAGGCAGTTCTAGGTGAATTTAGGTTTTAGAAAAGTATAGTGGATGAAGACAGTGAAAGAG
>BJCM01083219.1:0-17415 GCA_018326385.1 Flaveria bidentis | reverse complement strand
ATTTAAAATTTTGTTTTTTTAATGTGGGGATGTCTAATTTTCTTTCATTAAAAAATAATGAATTTTTATTTTTCATTAAAGATTGTGTTGCCATATGCATACTTTTGAATTTATTATTGTTTGCGACGTTATTATTGTTTGATCATTTTGAACCAATTTGAGATGCACACCAATCTGTTGTCATGTTTTGCGACTTACATCGTGTTTTAAAATTTCTAGCTATATCGTTCAGCCTTAAGGAAATGAATTATATTTCAACAGCAAAGTTGAATTAAATGTTACCATTTAAACGTTGTGTAGCCATATACATACTTTTTGAATTTTTTCTAAACATTTAATGAAAAGAAATTAAAAATTACATTTTTTAATGTGAGAATTTCTTATTTTTTTATTAAAAAATAATGATTTTTTTTTCATTAAACATTGTGTAGCCATATACATACTTTTGAATTTTTTCTAAACACTTAATGAAAATAATTTAAAATTTTGTTTTTTTAATGTGGGGATGTCTAATTTTCTTTCATTAAAAAATAATGAATTTTTATTTTTCATTAAAGATTGTGTTGCCATATGCATACTTTTGAATTTATTATTGTTTGCAACGTTATTATTGTTTGATCATTTTGAACCAAATTGAGATGCACACCAATCTATTGTCATGTTTTGCGGCTTACATCGTGTTTTAAAATTTCTAGTTATATCGTTCAGCCTTAAGGAAATGAATTATATTTCAACAACAAAATAATATGAGATTTCTTTAGGCCATTGGTAGTACTGAATTTTTAATCATTTGAAAATTAAAATGTATATAAAAACATTAGTCTTTATTTCTTTTTAAGAAGCCTAATTAAATTTTAAATATTTAGTGGAAATTAACCGGGGTGTTTTAGGTATACTTTCAAAATCTTAACTAAAGTGGATTTTTAAATAGTAGTTAATAAACGAAAAGAAAAAAAACAGACAAATTAAATTAAAAAATATATCATATATAATATAAGTTGACTTAATATCTAATTGAGTATCAAATCTAAGTTACTTATAATAAGGATTTAAAAATATTTTGTATCTAACGTATAGGCTGGAGTGTTTTAAGAATCAAAATTCACCCAGTCTCACCTCAACCGTTATCCCATACTTGCACAATTTTAGGGGGTCTCACTTAGTGGGTTAGTGCCTTAGTGGTCTCCTTATTTTAAGGTAAGATTAAGTATCTTATAGGAACTTAATTTCGTGATTTGGTAAGTTAATAATATGTTATTTATAGCTATACACGATCGATAATTTGTAATTACACTTAGTCAAATCATAACTTGTAGTTACATTATGATATATATTTTAATGTTATACTAAATTTTAATGTTATATTAAGATTTAATAAAACAAAATCATATAATTTTGTTCTTTACTGTTTGCGACGTTATTATTGTTTGATCATTTTGAACCAATTTGAGATACACACCAATCTGTTGTCATGTTTTGCAGCTTACATCGTGTTTTAAATTTTCTAGCTATATCGTTCGATCTTAAGGAAATGAATTATATTTCAGCAACAAAATAATATGGGATTTCTTTAGGCCATTGGTAGTACTGGATTTCTAATCACTTGATAATGAAAAACTATATAAAAACAGTAGTCTTTATTTCTTTTTAAGAAGCCTAATTTAATTTTAAATATTAAGTGGTATGTAACTAGGGTGTAGTAGGTATACTTTCAAAATCTTAACTAAAGTGGATTTTTAAATAGTAATTAATGAACGAAAAGAAAAAACAGACAAATTAAATTAAAAAATATATCATATATAATTATATATGAACATATTTTGTCAAAACTTTTTAAAATTTTTACATTAACTGAAATGTTAAAACTTCAAAACATTATTTTCAACTTTTTTGTACTTATCTTTCTAATGCATTTTATATCATGATTTTATTCCGATGTTTACTATTTTTTAAGTTGACTTAATATCTAATTGAGTATCAAATTTAAGTTACTTATATTAAGGATTTAAAAATATTTTGTATCTCAACGTATAGGCTGGAGTGTTTTAAGAATCTTCACCCAGTCCCACCTCAACCGTTATCCCATACTTGCATAATTTTAGATGGACTCGCTTAGTGGGTTAATGCCTTACTGGTCTTCTTATTTTAAGGTATTTTTTCTCCTATATAAGGTAACTCAATATTCATTATTTCACTTTTAGAAGCAGTTCGGATCTGGTGTGTATCTTTCGGTGGCAATTTTTTAAATTTATTATATTGTTATGATTATTTTTAAATTTGAAATGTGATTTCATGGTAACATTGATATGTTTTCTTCAACTAGTGACATCGCTTTGCAGGGAAGTAATCGTTTACATTGGTAAGTATTTATTTGAAGGTATGTAGTTATTAATCCTTTGTTAATAGTTTTTAATTTTCTGGTGATGATTACTTCTGTAAATCTGTTGAGTGTTAATTATTTGTTGTTTTGGTGTTGTTAGCTTCCTGTTACACTATTTTTGGTTTATGATATTTTATTATTATTAATTATGAATTAATTATTAATTTTTGTATAAATTGTTTTCTAATTGAGCGGAATAGTCACTCCCGATTAAAGACACCATGGCCAATCTTCCATGTCTTTTGATATTGCTCGAGATAGTTGCCAGGCTTCCTGCGACCCTTGTCACGCAATGTAAGGTGGTGTGCAAAGAGTGGCGGTCTTTCTTGTCAACACATGAGTTCGGCCTGGATGCAAACTTCGTTCACTTCATTATCACTGTCCTGATTTTTTGATTGATGGCGTGGTCCATAACCCTTTCAATGTTCACCCAAAACATTTGTTGTTTTTATCATCGTTGGACGGGATGGTATGTCTTTTTGTAAAGAGCACAACTGAGTTGATTGTTTGGAATCCTCTAACACGTTGGTTCAAGAAATTGCCAAGGGCATCGTCTAATGGATTCTTTATAGGATCTCTTATTTAATTTGTTTATTGATAAGTATCCTATCCATATATAGAGGAGTCAATTACGGATTGTTTGTTATGTTTGTGCCTTTTTATTCTCTTGTATCTTCAGAATGAATTAATGAAAAATATATCCTCTTCTCCCTCAAAATTCTATATGGTATCAGAGCAGGTTTCATAACCTAGCTCTCGATATTGATCCAGAAACATGGCCGGAGAAGATGGCCAAAACAAAACAAAAAACGGAGAGGGTTCTAGCGGTGGAGTCTCGTATGATTCACCCTATTACCTTCATCCATCCGATTATCCCAAGCAACTTCATGTGAATGAGATTCTTACGGACAGCAACTTTGCTGATTGGAGCCAAGAGATAACGAACTTTCTGTTTGCAAAAAATAAAATAGAGTTTGTTGATGGAACGATCAAGAAACCACAGAAAACTTCGGGTGATTACATGGCCTGGATGCGGGTAGATGCTATGATAAAGGGCTGGTTAACGACAGCTATGGAGAAGAATATAAGGAACAGCGTGAAGTATGCGACTACAGCAGCAGAAATATGGTCAGATCTGAATGAACGCTTTGGGAAAGAAAGTGCTCCCAAGGCGTATGAATTAAGACAGAAGATAGCTTCTACTCGACAGAATGGCGCTTCCGTATCGACGTACTTCACGCAACTACGGTCCTTATGGGATGAGGCACAATCTATATATCCTTTTCCTAGTTGTTCCTGTAGCAAGTGTGAATGTGATGTTGGCAAGAAAATCAATGAGCATCTAGAAAAGGATCGCCTTTATGAGTTTTTGATGGGTTTAGACGCCGTATACACGGTCATTAGAACCCAAATATTGGCTACAAAACCAATTCCTTCCCTCGGAGCAGCTTATCATATGGTAGCTGAGGATGAGAGACAAAGAACGATCACGAGTGAAGGAAGAATAGTGCCAGAACCGGCTGCTTTTAAGGCTGCACAAAAACGAGAATCATTCTCGGGTCAAAGCAAAGAAAAGGGAGGACCGAAAGCTGTCAGAGATATGCATGAACACTGCACTTTCTGTGACAGAGATGGGCATAAACGTGAAGGTTGTTTCAAATTAATCGGGTATCCAGAATGGTGGCCCGGGAAGAAAGGAGAAAAGGTGAAAGGCAAGGCTGCATGTGTTGAGACAGAGACGAGCCCGATTCCAGGTTTGACAAACGAGGACTACCAACTTTTCTTGAAACACTTTTCTGGTACTGCTAGTGGCAAAGGTACAAAACCTGTTGCAAATATGACTCATAAAGACAACGAAGAAGGTGAGTGGATTTTTGATTCGGGCTGTAGCGAATACATTACCTATTTTTCTAACATTCTTATTAATAAGAAAGCCACTCCTTTCGATGCCCCTATTGTAATACCCAATGGCGATTCTATTCCGGTTAAAGCAAAGGGAGATTATATATTTCCGGGGGGAGCGAAAGTGAATAGAGTACTTTATATTCCAGATTTTAAGTGCAACCTTCTTTCCGTTAGTCGTCTTACCCGTGACTTACAATGCTCCATATCGTTTTTTCCCGATTTCTGTATCATGCAGGGACTAAAGAGGAGGAACTTGATTGGTGCGGGTAGATGCGAAGGGGGACTGTACCGAATGAAGATGACTCAAGAAAGAAAGGCCATGGCTACCACTGCTGAAACGTGGCATAAAAGACTTGGACACGCTTCAAAAGGAATGCTTGCTAAAATGAATTTTCTTAAGACTAGTATTGTTGATTTTGGTGATTTTTGTGATTCTTGTACTAGAGCTAAACACACTAGACTCCCATTTCCTTCAAGTTTTATTAAAACTATTGCTCCATTTGAATTAATTCATTGTGATATTTGGGGAGGTTATCGGGTACCATCATATACAAAGGCCAACTATTTCCTCACAATAGTTGACGATTTTAGTAGAGGGGTTTGGACGTTTCTCCTTAGATACAAAAGTGAGGCTAGCCAATGTCTTAAGAACTTTCATAAAATGGTTGAGGTGCAATTCGAGAAACAGATCAAAAGGGTTAGGTGTGATAATGGTGGGGAATTCACATCCAACAACATGTTAGAATTTTATAATGAAAAGGTAATTTTATTAGAAACCACGTGCCCCCACACTCCTCAACAAAACGGTGTAGTAGAAAGGAAGCATAGGCACCTACTCGAAACAGCTCGTGCCTTAAGGTTTGGTGCAAGTCTTCCTAAAAGATTTTGGGGAGAATGCATTTTAACCGCAGCATATGTGATTAATAGGCTTCCATCCAAAGTCATTAAAAACAAAACACCTTTTGAATTACTTTGGAATGAAAAACCGGATTATGATTTTCTAAAGGTTTTTGGATGCCTTGCTTATTTTAAAAATACGGACACAAAAGGAGATAAGTTGGAGGAAAGGGGGAAACCGGGGGTATTTCTAGGATATCCTCCTAGAACTAAAGGTTACAAGATTCTTGATCTTGAGACTAGAAAAATAATAATTAGTAGAGATGTGATATTTCATGAAGAAAGTTTTCCTTTTAAAAATATTCAAAGGGCCAATGAAGGTGAAATCGATGAGCCCATAGTGTGTCATGATTGTCATTGCCATGATAACCCAATCTTGGCACAGACAAAAGACCAAAGTCCAGGAACACATGGTTCACATATGGACCAAGATCAAACCCATGAAACCGAGCCCAATTATGAGTCAAGCGACCCACATGAGACTCATGACCAGGCTAAAGTAAACCAAGCAAACAACAAAGCACAGGCTGATTTTGAGGAAGAAATGAATGAGCTGGATGAAGTTGAAGAGGCCCAACCTGAAAGCAGACCCACTCGCACAAAAACACAACCATCTAAATTCAAGGATTTTGTCATGCAAGTTCCCCCTTCCGTCAAACACTCTGCATCCACATCCAATCAAGTTTCCTCCACGGTACGCTACCCTCTTTCTAATTTTGTTTCCTACGATAAGTTTTCCGCTAACCATAAGGCCTTTTTGACGGCTATCACTAACAATGATGAGCCGAAGTGTTTTAAACAAGCTGCACAGGATCCCCGTTGGCGTGAAGCTATGCAAAAGGAAATCAAAGCTCTAGAAGAAAATGGTACGTGGACCTTGGAGGATCTACCTAAGGGTAAACGTGCTATAGACTCAAAGTGGGTTTATAAAATCAAATTCAAGCCTGACGGTGAAGTTGAAAGATACAAGGCTCGTCTTGTTGCAAAAGGGTTCACCCAAATGGAAGGGGTAGATTATCATGACACGTTCGCGCCTGTAGCTAAATTGGTCACAGTTCGAACACTTCTGGTAGTAGCTGTAAAGAAGGATTGGGTTATTCATCAGCTCGACGTTAACAACGCCTTTCTCCATGGAGATCTGAACGAAGAAGTTTACATGAAGATTCCTCAAGGGTTCTCTAATGATGGCGAGACACGAGTTTGTCGACTGAGAAAGTCCTTATATGGATTGAAACAAGCGTCACGGAATTGGTATTGTAAGATCACTACCTATCTCTTAAGCCTGAAATTCAGACAGTCTAAGGCCGATCACTCCTTATTCATCTATGAAAATAGAGAAACAATGGTAGTCGTCTTAATTTATGTGGACGATGTTATTATAACTGGAAATTGCCTTACTAAAATCCAAGAAATCAAGAAACAACTTGACAATAAATTTAGTGTCAAGGATCTGGGCCCATTGAAGTATTTTCTCGGGATAGAGGTGGCTAAAACTAGTGATGGTTTGGTTCTTAGTCAACGGAAGTATATTTTAGACATCTTAAACGATAGTGGGAAGTTAGGCTGCAAACCAAATTTATCCCCTGTTGAACATGGTTTGAAACTTGACAAAGGGGAACATGAACCAAATGTTGATGCAAACCAATACCGTCGTTTGATTGGTCGGCTTTTGTACCTGCAAGCCACACGGCCTGACATAACTTACTCCGTTAATGTTTTAAGCCAGTTTGTAGCTGATCCAAGACGCAATCATTTGGAGGTAGCGGACCGTGTTCTTAGGTACCTAAAGGCTACACCAGGTCAAGGTATTCTTCTTTCACGAGTAGGGGAACCTGTTTTGACTGCATACTGTGACTCTGACTGGTTAGGATGTCCTTACACGAGACGCTCGCGTACCGGTTACCTGCTCCTACTAGGTGGAACCCCTATTTCTTGGAAAACCAAGAAACAATCGGTTGTCTCACGATCTTCAGCCGAAGCCGAATACAGAGCTATGGCTTCTACGGTTAGCGAAGTTATTTGGGTTCGTTGGTTGCTTAGTGAACTACAGGTTCACATTTCAGGTCCCACGCCTCTCTTTTGTGACAATCAAGCAGCTCGCCATATTGCTAATAATCCAGTTTTTCACGAAAGAACCAAGCATGTTGAAATGGACTGTCATTTTGTACGAGAACGAGTTGAGTCCAAAGAAATCGTACCCATGAACATTAGCAGCAAAATGCAAGTAGCGGACTTGTTAACGAAAGGGCTTCCAAAACAACAACTTCAGTTTCTACTTGGCAAGATTGGCATTGCAAATTTGCATGCTTCATCTTGAAGGGGAATATAGGATCTCTTATTTAATTTGTTTATTGATAAGTATCCTATCCATATATAGAGGAGTCAATTACGGATTGTTTGTTATGTTTGTGCCTTTTTATTCTCTTGTATCTTCAGAATGAATTAATGAAAAATATATCCTCTTCTCCCTCAAAATTCTATATTCTTCAGGGTGCAATCTGATTCTGTTGGCTTCTGCGTTGACAATTCATACGACTACAACATTGTACATATACAACGTAGGAGGGGTACTCTATCGGTTTACATGTACTCTATGACATTAGGCAAATGGAGAATGGTTCCTTTTTTAAAAAATCGCCCTTATCACGCTGAGAGTTATAACTGGTCTGCTGGTACTCTTTGTGGTAATCAATTGTACTTTATGGTGTATCAATGGTGGCTTGCAGGAGACAAGGCGGTTGTTTGCTTTGATGTGGATTTAAACCAATTTTCGGAAATCGGTATTCCTATTTCAATGGTGGGAGGGAGTTGTGGGATGGTTAGTGTTAGAGATTCTCTTCACATGTTTGTTAGTCGTGGGTTTTTTAGTAACACACTTGACTTATGGCGGTTTGAAGGTGAGACGTGGACGCAAGTTCTTGATGTTTCTTGTGCCATGCATGTGCCGCTGTCACTGATGTCCTCCATCACATATGTGAATGTAAATGACATGTTCCTTGTGCTGACAGCATGGGGCGAGGTTTACCACCTTGATGTGCGCACTCGTGGCTCTGAATCTTTTTCCGTAATTTCATCTTTTGAGAGCCTGACTGGTGCTGTGTACACAGAGACCATAATCTGTCCACTTACTTGATTAAGGTTTTTCCTTACTTCAGTTAAATCAGCAAAGTGTGTCTTTCGTTAGGTTATGTTAATTGTTTGGTTGACTGTTTTTGTGTTCCTGTTTTATTGGTTGTGTTTGTTAGTTTTATGTGCTTGCACATCTGTTCAGCTTTTATGGTAACGCTTATTTTCTTTGGAGTATCCACTATTTAAGTTTTACGAGTTCAGTTTTGTGTCTTTATCTTCTATTAACATTTTATGTGTTTTACCTTTAATTGTTGGCCCATATTTTCGACACCTAACAACTACTCACACATTTAATCAACGAAATAGAAACAATAATTTTTAGGTGATGTAAATAAAATTACTCTAAAAGGTAATGGATATTACTACCTCGACAATTTAGAGCAATTTCAATAGTTGAGCCTCAAATGTATGTAGATGATGTGCTGAGCGAGTGTTTGGTCTTCCAGCCATTAAAATTGTTGTTCCTCTTTGCAATACTGAAACAAATCAAAACAATTCCATGTTATGTCATAAAAAATAAAGTCTCTTGTATTGTTCATTTGATACATAATAATCCCAAAACAGATGCAATTAGTGTTAATTTGTAAGCATAAACAGATGCAATTTGAGCCTCAAATGCAATTTGAATGTAAAGTTAATATGTCACGGTGAAACTATGGATTCTATTTATATTAGTTGTTGTGAATGCATTTTTAAACCAAACAGGTTGGGTTTTTTATTTCCTACAACTCTCTATATTGGATCTTGGATATGTCTCAACTTCCATTTGTACTAATAGTGATGGAGATAATTTCAAGGCTTCCAGGGAAGATGGCTACTCAATGCAAAATTGTGTGCAAGGACAGGGAGTCCTGCATATCAACAGATTATTTTCGATGGGTTCATTGTAAACGCATGAAGTCAATGTCTGAGCAGCAGATTCTTTCGTTTGATGAGAGCTGCAAATCACTACATAAGTTTTCCTATGACTCACTGGAGTGTTGGTTAGACAGCACCATTCATATCCCATTTGATGCTCGACCCTGGGACATGTTGGTTTTGGGATGTTTAGATGGATTATTGTGTGTCTTACTAAAGAATCCTTGTAGACTGCTCATGATCTTCATACTGCTCTCACAACAATTTTCTGTTATATTCAGTTTTTGAAAGTTGTGTTTATGGAAACATTCAACTGCTCATTGGCATTCATTAACATCTTATATGAAGTTGTGTTTTTATATTTTTGTTGTTATGTTAGCGTTGGTTGTATTATTATTTCTATATATTATTGTTTTCTATTCTTAAGTATTCAGTTCATTATTTGTTACTATGGTCTTTTAGATCTTTCTTGATTCAATATTGTCAATAATTTCCTTTATGCATTTTGTGTTTTTCCAACTTCAATTTGTAGGTTAAAGGAAGTATGGCAGAACTTCCGTTTCTCGTAATAATGTTTGAGATAATATCAAGACTCCCACTAAAGACTGCAGTTCAATGCAAGGTTGTTTGCAAGAAATGGTTGGATGTCCTATCATCCCCTGAGTTTGCCAAAATTCAGGCCAACCATGCTAAACGGAGCACAGAAAAGAATGACAAAATTGAAGAACCTAAATTCAAAAGAAGATACGTGCAAGCTGTTCGTGACTGGCCCCCCGGATGTGGACCGATTAGAATGCATGAAGATGTTGTAGCCCAAGGGGTAGAGGTTGATGAGGACGTTGAACCTGATGAATGTGAGGAAGATGTTGAAGACATAGATGTTGTTGTTGATGTTGAGAACATGGGCGAGGTAGTGGAGGCTGAAGCCATGGGTGAAGTTGTAGACGTTGAGGAAATGAACAAACCTGTTTTCCTTGAATAGATCATCCTCAAATTCTCATCTGCAATAGGGTTGTCCTTCTCTTAATAGTTGATATTTTGATTAGTATCGTAGTTTTTTATTAGTGGTGTTTCTTTTTTCCATGTTTTAAAAACCCTTTGACCTTCCTCGGATATTGTTTGGAGCTGTAAAAGGTTTATGTTATATATGCTTGTATTTCCTTTTATAGTGTGCACTGTTCTGCGTTTCTTTTTGCACCGATAAACTCATATAACTTAACCCATTGTTGCATGTAACTTATAGCAGTCAAATGTGTTTGATGCGCATGCTATGAAATCTGTTAAATTATTATTTTATTTCAGAATGTTATTAATAGTTTACAAAGTCTGGGTAAGTTTGAATTTTTCACAATGCCTGTTCACATAAATTATTTTATTTCACATTGTCATAAGGCAAGGTTAAATTAATGTGTATTAAACAAATTATGGAGATGTGTTAACCTTATTGTGTTTGTCTATAACATACATCATGGAATTTTGCTCTTCATAACATTCCATCTGCAACATTTGTTTTGCCTTTAATTTAATTAAAATAAAAATTATTAGTTTGCTTTTCGCTTTCATAATATGTTTACCTTTAATAATATCTTTGCTTTTCGCTTTCGTGTTGTTCATTAAAAGAGTTGTTTTAGGTTATTAGTAAGCATATCCTTGTACCAAAAATTGTAAAATGTTAAGAAATCATAAGAATCTTTTTATATTTGTTTTTAATTATTTAGTTCAAAGTAACAACTTTTATAACTTATGGTAATGGTATGAATAATTATTTTGCACAGAATACATTCTACACCGTGTTTTACGTGTTTTACAATCTATTATGGCAGTATGCATAGGGGTTGGCTTTAATTTTCAAGGTTTTTCTGTTGTGATTATTTCATGTAAGGTTCTTAGAAAAAATTACCATAAATAACACAGTAGATATATTGTTTTTGATATTACAATGACGTTTCAGTTGTTAAATTTGGATTTTGAAATTCGGATGGGATGTAGAGTGTGATAATACCATTATATTTTAATATTCTATCTTATTAATGTGTCAGTTATTTTATCCTGTTTAGGGAAAACAGCTTAGTGGGTGAGTTTTTTTCCAGATTTTAAGAAATTTTTGGTTAGATAAGATTAGGCTGGTAAATATTTCATTTTATTCTGCAATTGAATGTGTAAACTATCAAAGTGTTCTACAAGTTGGTGTGTTCCTTTCTCCTGATTTATGTCTTTGATTTCCCTGTTATCATATCAATTGACATCCTATAACATTCCGATCTCTGCTTATATTTTTTATTGCAGGTTATTTGGGATATGTGGTGCACTGTGTGTTGTACTCTGCTGTTCATTTTCATACGTTATTAAGCGGTATGTCTAAGTATTTTTGTGTGGTTATGTTAGAATTTTTATGAAACTCTGTTGAAGCTATTATAGCATTGATTGTTGTTTACTTGTGATGTTGAATTGCTTTGCATAACCTTCTGATTATTTTATCACAATGTAGATACAAGAATACTAAATTTACCTCTAGCAGCCCTTATTAGTTTGCTTTTTCATAAGATCCATACTTGTCTTGACGTTCTCCCAAATATAAGTTGTTGATTCTGTGTATTTGCTTCCCGACCAGTTGTGGATCAACCCTAAAAAATAAAGAAAAATGCGCAGTAGTGTTATCGGCCTAAAACACAATGAAATTAGATGATTAAGTTATATCAACATATAGTGTAATTAAAACAATAGCGATTGTACTAACCGGGTACTCCCCATGGTCGGTATCAAGGAGCGAATGGTAGGTGGTACCGTCACACAACCAATAGATGCCATCGCTGGAGCATCCAAGTGACGATGGCATAGCAACCTCTTCTTTGTCATCAAGAATAGGTTTACTCGATCCATGTTTCTGAGGACCTTCGATGTTTCTGAGGACCTTCGATGTTTCTGAAGAAAGAAGAAATTGACAACTAGGGTTTTCTGTGGTGTTGAACAACATTGCTTATGTTTTGGATTAGTCATTCCCGTTTGTATCTGGTCACATCCAGGCCCATCATATTATTAATTTGTTGGGCCTTCAAGTACCTAACCATTAATAATAAATTTAATCATAGTTTCTGGTTATCACATTTGTGAAGTCCATTATGTTATATTATGTATTAAAAAACAAATCACAAGTGTTTAAAATTCAAACTAACCCTAGAAAGACTTTGTTAGTATGTAAATGGTAGTCTATTGTTGCACAATACTTATGTATTTTTTATTTGTGATGATAACATGAAAGTTTTATTTAAACATGTAAGTTATCTTGATACATGGAACTTGTGATGTGATGGGTTATTAAAATAAAAGGTATGAATGGTGTTGAATCCGTATCAAGTGGTTGTTCGATTGTATCACCATCGGATGATGACCCAACGTACGTTATTGCTCGTGATGGTTCACGTAAGACATGGGGTCGTACGGGTCATACAAGATTACGATACCAAGGTCCTTCTGACGTTACATCTAATCAACGACGTTGCTATGGTAGGCTTTGCTATGCATGTTCTTAACAGTCAAGCAACTCTTCTATCTATATGAACATATTACAATTTTGTTGCGTTGTGGGCAGCTAATTCTTCTAGAAACAATGTTGGACATTACATAAGTATTACAAATGCTATTACACAATCTTCTCCAACTTCTATGCTCTTGCAACCTTCTGCAACACTTTTTAGTAGTCCCCTCACCTTATTCAGGCACGACCTGTCTACGGAGATGAAAATAGTTCTTATTCCTCTCGTATGTTGACCTTTTTTATGTTCATTATAAACACATAAACTTACATAGATGATTAAGTACTTATGGTTTAACAACTCATTATAGGGCGTTTTGTATCATATTGGGATTGTGGTGATGCAAAGTATGTATGTGGGCAATGTCAAGCCATGGTTTGGTATGCTGAACGGACTGTGAAAGCTCTCTCACCATCACAACCAAAGTTTTCCCTATGTTGTAGCGAAGGAAAATTCATTCTACCAAAACTTCGGCATCCTCCCCAAATGTTGAGTTACTTGCTAGAGCATAATGGCGAGCAACGGTCTAGAGTTTTTAGAGAAAACATAAAGGTCCTGAATGCAATGTTTGCATTTACGTCAACAGGCGGGAAGATATGTTCAGACTTACAAGAAGGTCGTGGTCCATACACATTTTGTTTGAATGGACATAACCATCATCGCATAGGAACTTTGTTGCCTACGCATCCTGATGGTCATCCTAGATTTGCACAACTATATATATACGACACGGTTAATGAGATTGATAATCGCATGTTTGCTCTGCGAAATTGTTTGTTGCCAAATTCCGATCAACTTATATTACGGTCCTTAGTTCATGATTTGATTGACATGCTCGACAACAACAATGCCTTGGTGAAGGCATTTAGAATGGCCAAGGATAGATTTACTGAAGAGTCAATGCAACTAGTGAGGCTTTGTTTAATTGTTACACGAAACAAAGGAGAAAGACAGTATTCTTTGCCAATTGCTACTGAAGTTGCAGCATTGATTCCATCATATAGTAATCCCACAGACTCACGGGATATTCTTATTGAGGAACGTGGAACTGGTGTTGTTAAGCGCATATCCGAACTGCATCCAAGTTTTATGGCGTTGCAGTATCCTTTGTTGTTCCCATATGGCGAAGATGGTTACCATGTAAACCTTCCACTTAGTAATAATACGGAAACAAGTAGGCGTTCAAATATTTCGTTAAGGGAATACTACTGCTATCGTTTACATGTACGGAGCGGTGAAGGTTGTACATTGCATAAAGGAGGACGTTTATTTCAAACATTTGTGGTTGATGCATATTCTTCTGTTCTTGAAAACAACTTAGATTGGTACAAAAGAAATCAAAACACAATCCGCTCAGATTTGTATAATGGCTTACATGATCGTATATTTGATGGAGAGGCAACCTGTGAATCAATTGGGCGACGTGTCATTCTACCAGCATCCTTTACAGGTGGGCCACGATATATGATTCAACAATATCATGATGCAATGGCAATATGTCGTTGGGCTAGAAGCCTTGACCTTTTCATTACTATGACTTGCAACCCTAAATGACCGGAAATTGAACGTCACATTCATGCAACTACACCTGGTCTTTTTGCAAGTGACCGTCCAGATATAATCGCACGTGTGTTCAAGATAAAACTTGATGAGCTTATTAAAGACATGAAGAAAAATAATATTTTTGGTCGACCGAAAGCAAGTTTGTATATCCTTCTAGGTGATAGTATAATTGTCATTGTTTCTTGGCCTTCCCCTTTTATATTTAATATTACTTTTATTGTTTTTGTGTAGTAATTTACACAATCGAATTTCAAAAACGAGGACTGCCGCATTGTCACGCTTTGCTTTTCTTACATCCTGATGATAAAATAATCACGGTAGAAAATATCGATAGGTACATATCCGCAGAGATTCCGTATGAACTAGAAGATCCTGTAGGTTTGTTCTGTTGTGCGTACCCATATGATGCATGGTCCATGCGGATCACTCAACCCTTCAAGTCCTTGTATGCGAAATAGTGGTGTGTTAAGGGTTACCCTAAGAATTATTGCGCTGAAACGTTCTTTAGACAAGATGGTTGGCCGTGTTACAAAAGACCAGACAATTCAAGAGTTGTTAAAATGGGAGCCCAAGATATTAAGCTTGATAATTGTTTTGTAGTTCCGCATAATCGTGATTTATTAGTAAAGTATGGGTGTCATATTAATGTGGAATGGTGTAACCAAGGCATGTTGATAAAGTATCTATTTAGTTATCTAAACAAGGGACTGGACCGGGCTACGACGGTTTTAGAAGGTGGTGGAAATAGAACATTATTTACGTCTATATTACGTAATGATAATGAGATTGATGAGTATTTGAATTGTCGTTACATTTCTTCATCAGAAGCATGTTGGAAGCTACTTGAGTTTGAAATGTAGTATCGTTTTATTCCTGTTGAAAGACTACCATTTCATGAGGAAGGATGTAATAGAGTTTATTTTCGTGATGATGATGATGTCACAGCTGTGGCAGAGCGTACTATCGCTGCCATGTCAAATTTCACCGAATGGATGCATGCAAATCAATTATACCCAGAGGCCCGATCGTTAACTTACACGGAATTTCCAACAAAATTTACATGGAACGAGAAGGAAAAAAAATGGAGGCCACGAAAAAAAGGCTTTAGCATTGGCCGCATTTATTATGTAAGTCCTACTATGGGTGAGCGGTATTATCTTCGTGTATTGCTAAATATTGTGCGCGGGCCCTTGAATTTCTCAGATATACGTACGGTTGATGGCGTTCAGCATGAAACATATATGTCGGCTTGCAAGGCATTAGGTTTATTAGGAGATGATGTTGAATGGTTTGATTCCATTCGTGTAGCATCCCAATGGCAGTTGGGTAATCAGCTTCGAGAATTGTTTGTCACCATTTTGTTGTTTTGTACTGTTAGTGATCGGGCTAAATTGTTTGTTGATTTCTTCCCATACCTATCAGAAGATATTGCTTTCAAGCAACGTAGGCTTTTGGATAATGATAATGTGGTTTTCACAGAGGAGGAAATTCTTAACTACACTTTGATAGAGATTGATAAAATTATGATTGATAATAACAGAACATTGTTTGATTTTCATGATCTCCCGCAAATAGACAGAAGGTTGATAAACATTTCGCTTAACCGTCTCATTGCTACTGAGCGTACTTACATCATACAAGAAGAGGCACGTCTCTTTCATGAGCTTCACAATGGATTAAATATGCAACAGAAAAAGGTGTTTGATCGAATATTACACTCCATTGACATTGGAAATGGTGACCTATCTTTTGTGTACGGTAGTGGTGGAACAGGTAAGACTTACCTGTGGAAGACTTTAATTGCATGCATTCGTTCACGTGGCAAGATTGTGCTTTCTGTTGCATCATCCAGAATTGCTTCTCTTTTGTTACCCGGTGGTTGTACAGCGCATTCGCGTTTCAAGATACCTTTTGACCTTGATGCTGACTTATGTTACTCAATAGATTTTGGTTCGGACCTTGCTGAGTTAATCGTTGCTTCTGAGCTTATCATATGGGACGAGGCGCCTCTTCAACACCGGTACGCGTTTGAAGCCGTTGACCGTACTTTTAGAGATATTTGTTGTCATACAATTGTTGATGCCGAACGTCGAGTTTTTGGTGGAAAAGTTATGGTTCTTGGTGGTGATTTCCGACAAATTCTTCCAGTAATTCCCCATGCGCCACGTTATGAAATTGTTGCTTCTGTTATCAACAAATCTTCAAGTATATGGGATGCATGTAACGTATTTTGTCTTACGACTAACATGCGACTGCGTTGTCCGGGTATTGGTGATACTGATCGCAAGCATCAACAAAAGTTTAACAAGTGGATTTTAAACATGGGAGCGGGTAGACTTCGTTCAACATCTCTACCAAGTGAAGATGAGTCCACATGGATACGTATACCAAGTGATTTATTAATCCCTGTTTCTAATGATCCAATTCATGCGGTTGTTGGTTTTACATTCCTTGATATTACAACATGGTTTAGCAATGTGCACTATCTAAAAGAGCAGTGTATTTTGTTCCCAACCAATGACGAGGTTGATAAGATTAATTTACATGTTCTTGATATCTTGCCCGGTGAGAGTCATGAATTGTTAAGTGCTGATGACATTTCCCCAAGTACAAACAATTTTAAAGAGATGAGATCAATGTACCCAACTGAGTTTCTTAATACTTTGCATTTTTCTAGAATTCCAAATCATAAGCTTCGATTAAAGGTGGGTGCACCGATCATTTTACTACAAAACTTGAATTTTAAGAAAGGGTTATGTAATGGGACGCGTTTAGTTGTTACACAAATAAGTCGTTGGGTGATTGAGGCTGTTATTATCACGGGCACACACATCGAGGAAAAAGCTTTTATTGGAAGAATCGACATGACACCAACTACCATGTGTTGGCCATTTCATTTAAAGAGAAGACAGTTTCCTATAAAAGTTTGTTTTGCAATGACAATCAATAAAAGTTAAGGACAAACATTTAATACAGTTTGTGCTTACCTTGTAAAACCTGTCTTCACGCATGGTCAACTATATGTGGTTGCATCCCGTGTGACATCACGTGCTGGTTTACGCTTTTACATTGATAATGGTGGGAAGTGTGATAATAATCTTACTCAAAATATTGTTTACAAAGAAGTCTTTTACAACTTACCTCCTTCAA
>BJCM01083214.1:8562-25405 GCA_018326385.1 Flaveria bidentis | reverse complement strand
CGATACGTATACGTAACCCTGGCATTTTGTCATCATCTTCATCGTTGGTTATCTTTGTTCTGACATCATATTCCTTGAGTTATTTGCTTTATTATGTCATCATCTTTGTTTCATCTTCTTTCTTTTGCTAGCCTCAAACTTGATTTTGGTGATTTCATCTTCATTCTTTCGCTAGCCTCTAACTTGATTTCATCACCATTACTAAGTTTTAATCTTAATCTCATGACAAGCTCTTCCTTGCAGAACTCCATTCTTCTTTTAGAATCAATCTATTCAATTGAAAAAGAAACGATTGTTGAATTAGTTTTTTAAAAATTTGTAATTTGACTTAATTTGTTCAATCAGGGAGAAAAATATGGGATATTAGTCAATAATAGATATTTACTATAAATATTTTGTATATCAAATTACTAAAACACCCCTTGAAAATAGTAAATATAAATAAATAATGAAAAATTATGATTGACTAGATTTGGTTTTTTTGATTTTCTTATAATTTAATGGTTTTTTTAGGATCCTTCCTCTCTCTATATATATATATATATGAAAGCCAATTTTATTTGTTGTGAGATAATTTTTTTCATAATTCTATTATGCGTGCAAAGAAAAGAATCTGCACAAATAAAATAGCATGCCAATGCTAGAAAACACGTACATAAAAATAAATAACAAAATTACAAAATACTATTTGCTTTTTAGAATTTAAAATAATTACAAACAAAATCTAACAAAGGAACATGGACTAAGCGCACTAGGTTTCTATCAACTTCAATTTTTTTGATAGGTTGTCAATGGTTGAATTAAAGAAGCTATAGTAAGTAGGGACTTGTATTTACAAGAAAGGTGTAATTAGTATTCAAATATTGTTTATTATAAAAGCAAATACAAATTTTAAATGAATATTGAGTTACACTAAAGTTAAGCCAACTCAGAGTGAAATTAAGAAGCATCAAACATACAAAGCTACTAAGGGTTGTTTATTATGGTTGATCGGGCTGACCCAGCTGACTTGATCAGCGGGTTAACCCTTTTGATTCCAAGAAAATGACTAGCTGACTCGATCTCATTGTTAACCCCCTCCAAAATTGGAAACACAATCATCTCCTCCATTTGAGCATGTTCAAGCATCACCTCCAACAACTGTGAGTAACTCTTCGCATACTTCTTCACCTCCATTCGCACACTCCCCACCGCCGGATCCACCGTCATCCGACCACCACGTGCCGCCAGCTCCTCCGCCCACCACCATACCAAACTCCGGTGTTGCAACGCCGTCCCCGCCACCACCATTACCGTTGTCGCACTACCGTACGCGCTCCAGCTTCTCAACAGCTCCTGCACCAGAAACTTCACGTTTCAAGACTCTGCAACTCCGGTGATCTTTCTGTAAACCTCATCCAAACTCTGCAACTCATCGTCTTCATCCTGGGGTCAGGCGCCCGTTTCAAGACTCTCTAACCCGAATCCCAAATGGGTCGGATTGGAATCGAAAGTGGTAGGTGGTGGTGGTAGATCTTGGTTGTGGTGGTGGATGGTGAAGGATTTGAGACGATGGATGATGGAGGGGGATCTATGGAGTTTTGATTTTTGAATCGGTCAGATACTGAATCAAACAGTCAAGTTACAGTCAGATGCATACCCAGTCAGCTTTTGACTCAGTCAGATCTTACTGAATCAGTGTAATCAAACAGCCCTAAGACTTTGTTTTGGTTACTTAATAGTAAGAATTAGAGTTAATCTCGGTTTTCATCCATGGGTTTTGCAAATTGTCTCTACTTGAGCACCAACGTTTATTTTGTCTCTATTATTGGCCTGAGTTTTGCAAATCGTTTCTATTTTCGTCATTTTAACAAACGATGTTAAGATTTTCTGTTAAGTAAATGTTAAAAGACCAAAATACCCCTTAAGGTTGTAAAAGAATATGATCACCTCATATTTTACTTCCTCTCACACTCTCCCTCTTTCTTCTTTCTCCACAGCATCACACCCCATCGCCACCACACACCATCGCTGACACACACCACCACAACTCACATCACCGTGCCACACACCACCGCGCCTCACACCACCACCACTACACATCACTGCCACCACATCTTCAGATATTCTCTCCACTAATATAAATATCAGAGAGTAATCGGCCGAACGTTCAACCAGGAAGTCTAGAATCTTCTTTCCTTCGACTACTCAACGATCACCAAAACACTTTCGTATGCCTCCGTGAACACACATGTAGATAAAGATATAGAATTCCTAACGTTTCTTCAGTTGATTTATCGTTTGGGGGAATTCGGTTGTTAGTTGTTTGATTGTTCGATTTTTGTAGAGAAATCGAAGAAGGGGGCAATTAAAAGCACTTCTCGTGTGTCAGATATGTTGGTGGAGGATGTTAATGGAGGTGTGGAAGAGTGTTTCGTGAAGGAGAAACAAATTGAGGTCGAGATCAGAGCGTTGAAGGCGATGATTATGCGATTTGCGAAGCAGACTGATCAGTGGCTTGCTAGATCTTCAGATCTTCATCATCTTCTTTTGAATTATGCGATGATTATGCGTTCAAGCTTAAGTTATTATTTTATTATTGCAATTATTTTTGTAGAATTTTGTTATATTTTTATAACTTTTAATATAAAGTTTTCTTTAAATTCTGAATACACCGTTACCGTGTGATATATTTATCTACGATTCATATGAAACCAATTTAGGTCAAATATAATATATTATTAATTTATAATTTTTTACAACACGGTAACATTTTAACAATTCTGAATATAATGTTTTGATATAAATTTCATATATCTTATTTTCGCGATGTGCGATCAAAACCCGGGTTCCAACTGTCCAAGTATAATATAATTTTATTTCTTCTCAAAATATCTTAAATGTTTTCTATATTACTAATACAACGTTAAGATGTGTTTATTTCCACCTATGTTTCGATATAAATTTTATTTCCACAACGTTAAGATGTGTTTTCTATATTACTATATTCCATGGGTAAAATAGTAGCCCATAAATATTTCGTAACTAAGAAATAAGGGATTGTGATTTAATTCTCTTCTTGCATGTATACGTGTTTATTTTTGTTCTACAGTGTAATGTAATTTATTAATCGACCCGTTATAATTAACATATTGTAACATATGATCTATTTTTGAGCTCACCTAAGAAAACTCCCAAAATCAGCTGATGATTGTTCTCCAATAATGTAATTAAATGCATCATTTCATCTGTTTTTATTTAATCTTTGAATAAATTAATGGTAAATATACTTTTATTTAAGAAACTCGTGATAACGTCTCTTTCAGTTACAAGATGACAAACAAACAAACAAGAGCAGTGTTGATTTGAAATCTTTTTATGATATTTTGACACATTTGCCTTCATCCAATGGATAAGATCCCAAATTATAAAGTGAAGACGAAAGTGTAGGAGTTTCTTCTTAACACGAATGACACTTTATCTTTTAAATTATCTTTTTATTAGGATAATTTTGATTCTCTGTAACACTCTTAAAGATTTTAGATAACTTTTATATTTATGATTAACTTTATTTTTAGAATATCTTTTTTTCCAACTGTTTTTCACCCCTACCTTTTTCAAGTATCTATTTATTTTATTCGAAGAATATGTTTCATATTAATTAATTTATTAATTACATAAATTATATCATAATTCACAAAAACCAACAACATGTTGTTTCGAAATTGGTCTGGCTATAATATTTGTAATACTTGATGTACACCATGATAAGTTGTGAGGTGATGTAATTATTTAAGGGTTATTGAATTTTAATAGTTTAAAATTTTATTTATTGACCGACATTAATCAACTCAAGAAATGTTTACATATATTTTTAACTTTGAGCTTATTTTTTTTAACAATCCTTTACTAACTGAGAGTTAACACCCGTTAGTTTTTTTGATAAAATGATGCTAACTTTGAGTTATTTTTTCAACTCTGCCACCACCCAATATCTATTAAATCCTTTTTTCAGTTTCTAGCATCCATCGTCACCTTAAATCTACTTTTAACGAGTCAAGCGGTTCAAATCAAAAGGTGAAAATTGACGGGTTTTAGGTTGTAGAAGTTTCAGATTGACGGACCCGACAATTGATTTCAACTTTTAGCTTAATGTTTTGGCCATATAAGTAGTCTACATCATCAAAAAACTAATAATGTTAACTCTCAATTAGTAATGGATTGTTGCAGGAAATAAACTCAAAGTTGAAAGAGTTGGGATTAATCCCGACCAATATATAAAAGTTTGAATTATTAAAATTTAATAACCCATTTTTTAACAGCTAGATTGGTTCACTGAAGGGCCATTAACACATCTGCGTAGCTCCATTACTTGAGTACGAAACCTTATGACATTACGTTGTCACGTCCTTAAAAGGAAGCTCGTATATCAATCAATTCCCACAAGTCCCGAACTTAAGATCACCATCAGAAGAAAACCCACATTACGTGAGAAAGCCATGTAAGCCAACCCTTGTTTATAGATGAGAAACCCCTTTGAGCCAACCTTTTTTTAGAGCTAGAACGTAAACCTAAAACCTTCCCTTGTATTAATAAAGTCTTCATTGGTATGTGAAGTGTCGGCGAAAACTTGTTATTTTATACTTGTTCATAATGACTCAAAATTCATGTAATATCATGCTAGATTGGTTATCTCTCACAATTGGCAAATTGAACTTTAATAATACAAACAATTATTCATTAGCCGACAATAATACATACTATTAGTTTAGACAGTAATAATCCAACTCTTATTTTTATTATTAACAACAGTCTTAGTAGCATAATTATTATATATTTACACTCGATTTGTACTTATTTTAAACTTTGATTTAACTTGTATGTTTTTTCATCTCGTTTATAATTATTATTGTGAATGAAATTAAGTTGAAATCAAACATAAATTTTTAATAGTTATTTTATTAAAATTGTTGTTGATAATACAAATAAAATTGTAATTGTTACGAGTCAAATCAATAATATAAATTATTATCATTTTTCCTCACAATACAACAAACTTCTCATATGTGATAATATAAAACACAAACTCTTGTTCTAACAAAATCATATCAAACACATGACCTCACTGGTCAACAAGACACTCTTATTACATTTTCATCTATTTTCAATCGTGGTTAATATTATAATTTCCTTTCGTACTACATTTGTGTTCTTACTCATATCCTATTCACATTATAAAAATCACCATCGTTGTTATCATGATTCTCTCATTTGGCTGTTGCAATCGATTGAACATGGGGTATTTGTTCTCTTCTAACAGTCGGTTGTCTATCACTACATTCTTTATTATTATTATCATTCATCGAACACATACATAAAGTAACTTTTCTGAGGACAAGATTCGCAAAAGTCGACGACTTTTTGGTAGCCATAGATCAGCATCACCACCCCTTTAAGCTCTCACTTCCACTGTTAACTTTCCGTACGCAGATTTGCTTCACCAACAATGGCAGAAACCCAATTCACTTCTGCAAAATCTGTTGAACACAATCAAAGATTAGTGTTTGCTGTAAATGGTGAGCGATTTGAGCTATCTACAGTCGACCCATCAACCACTTTGCTTCAATTCTTGCGTTCTCATACTCGTTTCAAGAGTGTTAAGCTTGGGTGTGGTGAAGGTGTGATTTTCCTTGGTTTTTGTTCGCTTTTTGGTTGTAATTTGTCTGTTTTTATGCTTTTGAGTCTGAATTTGATGGTAGTTTGGTGTGAATTGAGATGGTAGTGGTTGTATTGTTGATATGGATATATGATCTCCACCTGTTTGATGAAATGACTGATTGAATTTGACATATGAGTTTATAGTCTTGTTGCTTGTGAATGTGCCATTTGGGGATGTGATAATGCATTAGCGTGTTCACTGTGATTGTTTTTGAAGCATTTTTTGTAAATTTGAATCTTTTTGCATATTATGAGTTTTACAATTGTAGGTGGTTGTGGTGCTTGTAATGTTCTACTGTCCAAGTTTGATCCCAAGCTCAAACAAGTTGAAGATTATACAGTGAGTTCATGTCTTACACTTCTTTGCAGTGTAAATGGGTGTTCGATTACTACAACCGAAGGCCTTGGAAACGTTAAAGATGGGTTTCATTCGATTCACCAGCGTTTTGCTGGTTTTCATGCATCTCAGTGTGGTTTTTGCACCCCTGGGATGTGCATGTCACTCTTTTCAGCACTTGTTAATTCAGAGAAAGCTGATCGACCTGAACCCGCTCTTGGTTTGTCCAAACTTACCGCCTCAGAAGCTGAAAAGTCGATTTCTGGTAATCTATGTCGATGCACTGGTTATCGGCCTATTGCTGATGCGTGCAAGAGTTTTGCAGCTGATGTTGATATGGAAGATTTGGGGCTTAATTCATTCTGGAAAAAGGATGTCAAAGCCAAACTTCATAAATTGCCTTTCTATGATCCAAAGCAGATAATTACATATCCTCAGTTCTTGAAAGACGAATACAAATCCACAACGGTTTTGAATCATCAGAATAAGTCTTGGTATAGTCCAGTTTCTATAGAGGAACTCATGAGTTTGGTGGAGTACAATTCAGCTGAAAATGGTGTGATGGTAAAATTGGTTGCTGGTAACACTGGAATCGGTTATTATAAGGAAACTGATCAGTATGACAAGTACATTGACCTTAGGTTTATCCCTGAACTTTCTGCAATTAAGAAATCTGGCTCACATATTGAAGTTGGAGCAACTGTTTCAATCTCTAAATTAATCTTGGCTTTAAAAGAAGATAGAGTTGATGATGGTTTATACTCTGAAGGTGATATGGTGTTCAAGAAAATTGCTTCCCATTTGGAGAAAATTGCTTCTGAGTCCATCCGAAATGTAGCGAGTATAGGTGGAAATTTGGTAATGGCACAAAGACAGAATTTTCCTTCTGATATCGCCACGGTACTTCTTGCAGTGAAAGCAAAAGTTACTATCTTGACTGGGGTAAAAAGGGAAGTTGTTACACTGGAGGAGTTTCTTGAAAAGCCTGCTTTAGATTCAAGAAGTGTGCTTTTGAGTGTCTTCATTCCAGTCATGAAACCAACCAAAAACGGTTACTCAGAAAAGTCAAACACTAAGATTATATTTCAAAGTTATCGTGCTTCTCCACGTCCTGTGGGAAACTCATTAGCTTATTTGAATGCTGCTTTTTTGGCTGAAATTTCTCTCTGTGGTAGTGGTGTTGGGATTAACAGCATCCGGCTGGCTTTTGGTTCTTTTGGGGTTAAACATGCAATAATCGCGAGCACAGTAGATAAGTATCTTGTTGGAAAAACATTAAATGTTGATTTGATATTTGAAGCTGTTAAATTAACAAGGGTTGCCATCTCTCCTGAAAAGGGGACATCACATCCCACTTATCGGTCAAGCTTGGCTGTTAGTTTTCTGTTTGACTTTCTCTGGCCACTAGTTGAAACTGATAGTTCTGTAAATATGTCCACCTGTAACTCTCCTGGAGTTGGATCAAGAATGACATGTGATCATTCGGAAACAACATTTTTGTCATCCGCAAAGCAGGTGATAGAATCGAGTCATGAACATTACCCTGTCGGTGAACCAATTGTAAAGTCTGGTGCCGCAATCCAAGCTTCTGGTTTGTCTTACTTGCCACAATCAATAATTTATTCTTACTTCAAGGCAAGGTCTACAAGTGGCAAAAATTGGGCGGGGGTTAACGGTCAAAATGGGTTCCGCTTGCTTGTAGTAAGGGCCAAATTGGTTTGAGTTTGACCACAACTTATATTGTTCGATAATAATGTTTTTTTTTTTAAATTATGACTGCTTAAGAAGTTGTAAGCATAACCAAACTGACCCATACATAAGTAAATGGGTCGAAATTGTGACCTGGAACAATCTCTTATTCTACTCATAGCTGAACTGGCTTTAATCATACAGGTGAAGCAGTATTTGTAGATGACATTCCTTCACCTCTCAATTGCCTTCATGGAGCATTTATTTACAGCACCAAACCATTGGCGCGGGTAAAGGGTATTAAGTTAAAGTCTGAAAAGGATGTAAGTTGTGTTGTTACATTTCAAGATATTCCAAAAGGAGGTGATAATATAGGAGCTAAGACCCTCTTTGGTCCTGAACCTTTATTTGCTGATGAACTTACTCAGTGTACTGGCCAACGTATAGCATTTGCGGTATTTAGTTCTCTCAAAAATATTACTTTGTGTAACTATAAAGAATTATGCTGAAAGGAATGCAATTGTTAGGTTGCAGATACACAAAAGAATGCTGACATGGCAGCTGATACAGCCATGGTTGATTATGATATTGAAGACTTAGAACCACCTATATTAACCGTTAAACAGGCGGTTGAGAAATCGAGCTTTTTTGAAGTCCCTTCACTCTTATATCCATCACAAGTTGGTGATTTCTCAAAGGGAATGGCTGAATCTGATCACCAGATTCACTCAGCCGAGGTATTTTAACTCAAAGTAGTAATCTTTTTTGTGGGCGTTTGTCTTTTTAAGATTGGTTATTGATTTCTACTTGTTATCCAGATTCAACTTCCATCACAATACTATTTCTATATGGAAACACAAACCGCATTAGCGGTTCCAGATGAAGACAACTGCATGGTGGTGTACAGTTCCATTCAGGTTCCTGAGTTTGCACAAAGTGTCATATCAAGGTGTCTTAACATTCCTGAACATAATGTTCGTGTGATTACAAGAAGGGTCGGTGGCGGTTTTGGTGGCAAGGCTCTTAAAGCTATGCCCGTGAGTATTAGTTATTTTAATACCATTTTTCGTTTTAATATTATATTGTCAATTGTGTTACTAATATATATGATATAGGTTGCAACAGCCTGTGCCCTTGCAGCATACAAATTACGCCGTCCTGTAAGAACATACGTGAACAGGAAGACCGATATGATAATGGCAGGAGGAAGACATCCTATGAAGATAAAGTACACAATTGGGTTTAAATCAAATGGAAAGATCACAGCCCTACATCTTGATGTTTTAATAAACGCCGGTATGTCACCTGATATTAGCCCCATTTTGCCATGGAACATGTTGTTAGCACTCAAGAAATACAATTTTGGTGCATTATCATTCGACTTTAAAGTATGTAAAACGAACCATTCCAGCAAGTCTGCAATGCGGGCCCCAGGAGAAGTGCAAGCATCTTTTATAGCTGAAGCAGTTATAGAACATGTTGCAAGTCATCTATCTTTAGATCCCGGTTTTGTCAGGGAAGTGAATTTTCATAGTTTTGATAGTCTTCGGTTATTTTATGGAGTTAGTGCCGGTGAGCCTTTAGAGTATACTTTACCAACTATATGGGATAAGTTAATGAAATCTTCAAATTTTGACTATAGAGTTGAAGAAGTCAACAAGTTTAATAAAAATAATACATGGCGAAAAAAGGGAATTTCTCGTATTCCGATATTGCATGAGGTGGCATTGAGGCCAACACCTGGCAAAGTGAGTATTTTACGAGATGGTTCGATTGTGGTGGAAGTTGGTGGTATTGAGTTGGGTCAAGGGCTATGGACCAAGGTTAAACAAATGACTGCTTATTGTCTAAGGGCAGTTCAGTGTGACGGAACCGATGGGCTCTTGGAGAAGGTTCGGGTCATACAAGCCGACACTTTGAGTATGGTTCAAGGTGGGTTTACTTCTGGAAGTACAACTTCTGAAGCAAGCTGCGAAGCAGTTAGACTTTGCTGCAATGTTTTGGTTGAAAGACTAGTGTCATTGAAAGAAAAGCTAAAAGAACAAATGGATTCAGTCACCTGGGACTTACTTATTATGCATGCGAATATGCTAGCGGTAAATTTGTCAGCAAGTTCATTTTTTGTACCAGAGTTGACATCTATGAGATACATCAATTATGGTGCTGCAGTTAGTGAGGTAAGTTTCGTATCCAATATCGCTAGTTTTTATATAAGTTTAGACTATACATACATCATTCTTTGCGTATTCTTATTGTCTTGTGATGCTAATTACAAGCGGGAAAAACAGGTGGAAGTAAATCTTCTGACCGGAGAAACCAAAATCTTGCAAACCGACATCATATATGATTGCGGACAGAGCTTGAATCCTGCTGTTGATTTGGGACAGGTTTGTGTTCATGATACTCAATTAGTTAGTGATGATCCATGCTATCTGGTTATTGTGGATGTCACATAAGTCCATCAAGTTCCCGTAACAAGGGGTATTTAAGTAATTTAACTGGAATACGATGTTATTTCTTGCAGATTGAAGGGGCTTTTGTGCAAGGAATCGGGTTTGTCATGCTTGAAGAATATCTTACAAACTCTGATGGCTTGGTGGTTGTGGATGGCACATGGTCATACAAGATACCTACAATTGACACCATACCTAAACAACTAAATGTGCAAATACTAAACAGTGGGCATCATAAAAAACGCGTTCTCTCTTCAAAAGGTATGACCAAAAGAATTCAGCCAGTTCAGCTTTAAACATTTACATCTTAAACAGATCAGTCAAATTCCCATTTGTATGTTATTGTTCTTGTGACATGCAGCTTCTGGTGAGCCACCGTTACTTCTTGCAGCTTCTGTTCATTGCGCAACACGAGCTGCCATTAAAGAAGCAAGAAACCAATTGTGTTCTTGGAAAGGGTTAGATGGTTCTGACTCGATGTTTCAGTTAGATGTTCCTGCTACCATGCCAGTGGTGAAAAAGCTCTGTGGGCTCGATAATGTTGAGTTCTACCTTCGGAGTTTGTTGTCTAGTTCATGAAAATGGTATGATGTCAATATTGATGGTGTTGCTTCTAACGCGAGAAATGAGATTTGCAATGAACAAAGAAAGAGCAGGATGATGATGATGATGGAAAGCTGAACTTCATGAAAACCGATCAAGAGCTCGAGTTCAACAGTCATCAATGGGTTTTAGAGGATCATGGCAGAGTGGTGTTCCAGTGATAAGCATGCTTTTGGTTTTAAGTTATACACATGTTACATGTATACACCTTGTGTTATTGTACATTATATATAAAGCCTCAACCAATTACTTGTTGGGAATATTTTTAAAATTTTAAAATAATAATAATCAAGTATGCATAGAGTTCTTTATGGTAATTCATTTTCCCATATTGCAGCTGATCTCTCAGTAGGTCTCTTCATGTTTAAATACACAACTAGTAAACAACCCCGAGCTTCGCTGCGGGTATCCCGTCCGAAGCATGGGTATCCCGTCTTAAAACTAAAATGGAGATGAACCGGAATAACGTCCGATCTTGTTTCTGGATTACTTGACTATTAGTGTTCTGGTCAAAAGACAGCTAAAACAAAAAAAAAAGTCATTAGACAATCAGTAACAAAAAACTTAAAACTACTAAGATATGAAGATAAATATGGATGATGACATAATAGAGCACTTACCCTTGTTGTTTGCATTCTCTCAACATATGAATCTAGCAGGGGATCCAAAAACTTTCTCAATAACCAAAAAGTATTCTTTAACATATCCCAACTCTAAACATAGCAAACAATCAAATTACGGTTTCAAAACTCATAAAATTAAAATCTAAAAGCATATAATTAGACAAACAGCAGCTAAAAGTTTTATTTTAAAACAAAAGGGAAGGATGTCAATGTGTTTCACAATTAGCTTTGACCCATTGGAAATATAATATAGAGCTATAAAATGCCTAACACTTGCAAATAACAGGAACTTGGCACTTAAAAAGAATCAAACTCAATAGTAAAGATTATAATATTGTGCTGATCATGATTCTGTTATATTTATACGAAACTCATCTTGTGGATATACTCAGCCCATATTTTTATACTTGATATTTGATAAGTTGTCAAGATTAGTTGTAACTTGCAAGTCCGATGAATATTGAATGGAAACTAACATATAGTATAAAATTAGCTTAAAATATCATCATAACCCAAGAGAAGACTGCTAAGGAAGAAACAATAATATGAAGATTAAATTCTCAATTCAACCTTCCGGAGTGTATAACTTAAGGAACAAGTTTGAGTCAACAGTGTATGCAACATATTTAGATTTTAATTTCAGAAACAATACCTACATAAGCATGCTTAATTTGGTTTTAAGTAAGTTATACACATGTTCATGTATACACCTTGTGTTATGTTATTGTACATTAAATATAAACCCACAACCAATTATGTGAAGTATTAAAAGTCAAAACAAGTGTTAACTTCCGAAGGTTAAGTTTCTTCTGACGTTAAGCATAGTTCTTCCGAAGCAAAGTTGATTTCTTCCGAAGGTTATGTTTGCTTCGGAAGGAAGTTGAAATGTACTTTGGATATCTTCCGAAGTATGTATATTTCAGTAGGGAATCTTCCGAAGGGTTACTTCCGTTCGGAAGATATAGTGTAGGGTGCTTAGAGTAAATTCTCAATATTTGTTGAGTGTTAGTTACAGTTAGTTAAACACTATAAATAAGGATGAGTTGTAATCGGTGAAGCATCCGAAATCATTGAATTCATAATAATCATTTGAAAGTTTTTGTTTACGGTTATTCTTTCTTGTATCATCTTTGTATTGTTGATATTCTCCGTTCATATTCTCAATTAGTTCTACAACAATTGGTATCAGAGCCTGGTTATTGGCTCAATTGAGAATCAAGATTCAATCAAAGATCGATCGGCGGCAACAATGGTGTCTACGAAGTTCGAAGTTGAGAAATTCGACGGGAAAAACGACTTCGGGTTATGGCGGTTGAAGATGAAGGCATTACTCATTCACCAACAAGTGGTGGATGCCTTGGCCGGAGAATCCAAGTTGTCGAATACGATGTCAGACAAGGAGAAGAAGGAAACGCTAAAATAGGCACACAGTTCAATCATCTTGAACTTGGGGGGATCGAGTACTCAAAGAAGTGTCGAGGAGACGTCTGCTGCAGGGGTCTGGGCGAAATTGGAAAGTTTGTACATGACGAAGTCTCTTGCGAACAGATTGTATCTCAAGAAACGGTTGTACACATTCCAAATGGCTCCTGGGAAGTCAATTGAAGATCATACTGATGAATTCAACAAGTTGGTGTTGGATCTAGAAAACATCAAAGTTGAGTTAAATGATGAAGACCAAGCAATCATATTCTTGACATCTTTGTCATCCTCTTATGAGCACTTTGTGGATACTTTGATGTATGGTAGGGACACTCTTACCATGGAAGAAGTATTGGCAGCTCTCAATTCAAAGGAATTGAAAAAGAGAACAAATTATAAAGAAGATGGTGGAGAGGGCTTGGTAGTCAGGGGAAGATCTGATCAAAGAAACTTCAAGCAGAGAAGTGTCTCAAAGTCCAAGACCAAGTACAAAAGGAGGTGTTATGTGTGTGGATCAGAAAAGCATTTCAAGAAGGATTGTCCTGACTTGAAAAGAAAGAAGGGTGAATCAAGTGGATCAAAGACTCATTCTGGACACAATGCACATGATGATTCTTCTGATGGATATGAAAGTGCAGATGTGTTGGTTGTCACAAACAGTGGCAAGGAGGATGAGTGGATTATGGATTCAGGGTGTTCATTTCATATGACACCAGTGAAGGAGTTCTTTAAAGAACTGAAGATTGAAGATCTTGGATCAGTTAAGCTAGGGGATGATAGACCTTGCAAGATAGTGGGTCATGGCACAATGACTCTAAAAATAAAGAATGGCATGGAAGTGGATCTTCATGATGCAAGGTATATTCCTAGTATTAAAAGAAACTTGTTGTCTTTAGGGCTGTTGGAGAGTTCTGGTTACCATGTTAGTCTTAGAGATGGTAAGGCTAAGGTGATAAAGGGATGAATGGTAGTATTGTCTAGGAGTAGAAGGGAAAATAATATCTACTTGTTAGATAGTGCTGGTGTAGTAGAATCTCAGGTGGCGTCTGTCTCAAGTGATAGTAGTTCTAAGACTATGTTATGGCATAGGAGGCTTGGTCACATCAGTCATCAGGGACTGGTGGAGTTGCATAAGCAATAGTTAATGACTGAGTTGAGCAGTTGTGATTTTGATTTTTGTGAAACTTGTATTCTTGGTAAACACAAGAGAGTAAAGTTTTCAAAGGCTAGGCATAACACAAGTGGGGTATTAGACTACATTCATTTTGATTTATGGGTCCTGCTAAGGTTGATTTTTTTGGTGGTGCTAGATACTTTATGACATTGATTGATGACTTTTCTAGGAGAGTTTGGGTTGTTGTACTGAAGAATAAAAGTGATGCTTTCAGAAAATTCAAGGAATGTAAAGTACTTGTGGAAACTCAAACTAAAAGGAAAGTGAAGAAGTTAAGAACTGATAATGGATTGGAGTTCTGCAGTCATGAGTTTAATCAGTTTTGTAAAACTCATGGTATTTCTAGACATAGAATTGTGCCAGGGACTCAACCGAATGGTTTGGCTGAGAGAATGAATAGAACTTTGCTTGAAAAGGTGAGGTGTATGTTGGCTAGTTCTGGTTTACCCAAGATGTTCTGGGCTGAAGCTGTTTCAACTACAAAATATTTGGTCAACAGGTCTCCGTCAACAGCTTTAGACATGAAGACACCTATGGAGGCATGGTCAGGAAGAAAAGGTGACTATGGGGAACTTAAGGTGTTTGGATCTTTGGC
Organism: Flaveria bidentis; assembly: GCA_018326385.1. Taxonomy (NCBI): domain Eukaryota; kingdom Viridiplantae; phylum Streptophyta; class Magnoliopsida; order Asterales; family Asteraceae; genus Flaveria; species Flaveria bidentis. The sequence continues at coordinate 10,812 of BJCM01083214.1, read as the reverse complement.
TTATGCTCATGTTAGCCAAGGGAAGTTGGAACCTAGGGCATGAAAATGTGTCTTTCTAGGATACCTTGAGGGTGTTAAAGAGTATAGATTATGGAGGCTAGAAGGGGACAGACCTAAGGTGATAGTGAGCGGAGATGTTATTTTTCAAGAGAATGTCATGTATAAAGACATTCAAGAAAAAAGGAATTCAAAGGTTGAAGATCAGTATGGGGTTCAGATTGAGGTGGAGCAGTGAGGTGTGAATGATCAAGGTGTTGATCAAGGTACCTCTGGTAGCCAGGGAGATGGTATAGATGATTACCAGTTGGCTAGAGATAGACAAAGGAGACAAGTGATACCTCCTCTCAGGTTTAGAGAGAGGATGGATTTGCCTGCATTAGCCTTTGTTGCTGCTGAAGAAGAAAGCATTTATGAACCATTGTCATATTCTGAGGCAATTTCTGTAAAAGAAAGTGAAAAATGGTGTAAGGCCATGGAGGAAGAGATGGAATCTCCGTACAAGAATGGCACATAGGAGCTGGTTGATAAACTTGAGGGTCACAAGCCTGTATCATGTAAATGGCTGTTCAAACTGAAAGATGGGATTTCTAAAGGTGAACCTCCTAGGTACAAAGCTAGACTGGTGGCTAAGGGGTTTACACAGAAGCCATGTGTGGATTATAATGAAATATTCTCACCTGTGGTGAAACATTCATCTATCAGGGTTATGCTGTCATTGACTGCTTCTATGGATATGAAGCTACATCAGTTGGATGTGAAGACTGCATTTTTGCACGGGAAGCTGGATGAAACTATCTATATGAAGCAGCCGGAGGGGTTTGAAGTTAAGGGGCAGGAAGAGAAGGTATGTCTCCTGAAGAAGTCTTTATATGGGCTGAAGCAATCCCCTAGACATTGGTATAAAAGGTTTGATGAACATATGGTGACTAATGGGTTTAAAAGGAGCAGCTATGATAGTTGTGTGTATTTTAAGGAATACAATGAGAACAAATTTGTGTATTTGTTGCTGTATGTTGATGACATGTTGGTGGCTTGTTCAGACTTGGAGAAAGTTGAAGCTACTAAAAAAATGTTGATGTTAGAGTTTGAGATGAAAGATCTAGGTGAAGCAAAGAAGATATTAGGCATGGAGATTACAAGGGACAGAGAGCACAGGGTGTTGAAGCTGTCTCAAAGGTCTTACTTGGAGAAGGTACTAAGTAACTATAGAATGGATGATGTGAAGCCAGTAACAGTTCCTATAGGTGTCATATTAAACTTTCAAGCTCTGATTGTCCTAAGTCAGATGCTGAAGTTAGATATATGGAGAAAGTACCTTATGCCAATGTCGTTGGGAGCTTAATGTACTTGATGGTTTGTACAAGCCCGGGTATTGGGTATGTTGTGAGTTTGGTTAGCAGATATTTTTCAAATCCGGGTAAAGCTCATTGGGTTGCTGTGAAATGGATCTTGAGATATCTCAGGGGTACTAAGCACTATGTTTTAGTGTTTGGGCATCATGAACATGAGAAGGTTGACAGGATTGTTGGTTATGTGGATTCAGATTTTGCCAAGGACCTGGATAGGGGTAGATCTATTACAAGGTATGCATTTCAAGTACTAGGCAACTTGGTTAGTTGGAAAGCTCAGTTGCAGCATGTGGTGACATTATCTACAACAGAGGCTGAGTACATAGCATTGACTGAGGGAGTCAAGGAAGCTATGTGGTTGCATGGTTTTGTTTCTGAATTAGGAATCAAAGTTGCAGACTTAGTGGTATTCTGTGATAACCAAGGTGCAGTTCAGTTGTCAAAGAATAGCATGTTTCATGAGAGAGCAAAGTACATCAATGTGAAATTACACTTCATAAGGAATGTGGTGAATGCTGGTAAGGTGAAAGTGGAAGGTGTGTCTACTTTGAAGAATCCAATAGATGTGTTTACAAAGTCTCTGCCTGGTGGGAAGTTCAAGTTTTGCTTGGATGCATTTGGAGTTGGTTAAAATCTTGTTTTGATTTTAAGGTGGAGATTGTGAAGTATTAAAAGTTAAAACAAGTTTTAACTTCCGAAGGTTAAGTTTCTTCCGACGTTTAGCATAGTTCTTCCGAAGCAAAGTTGATTTCTTCCGAAGGTTATGTTTGCTTCAGAAGGAAGTTGAAATGTACTTTGGATATCTTCCGAAGTATGTATATTTCAGTAGGGAATCTTCCGAAGGGTTACTTCCGTTCGAAAGATATAGTGTATGGTACTTAGTGTAAATTCTCAATATTTG
>BJCM01083192.1:0-16274 GCA_018326385.1 Flaveria bidentis | reverse complement strand
AACCTCAAGCTTGTATACCCAAAAGCCTAAACAAACACCTAATCTTGTTAGGTAGAAGAACACCAAGATGTACTCCCTTTTGAACAATCCGAATCAGCCAAGAAGATTTTGAAGTGCTGCCAACAAAATTGAATTTTTTAGCCCTTTCTTTCTTCCCTTTTGAACGAAAATGGATTGTTCTTTGAGAGAGTTTTGGCCTTGTGTGTGTGAGAGAAAGGTGTGTATTGTGGTTGTGTGAAAGAGTAAGTTAAGTCTTGCAAAAGCCAAGACAAAACAAAGCTGCCAAATAGCCCACATGGGCAGCCGAAAATGTGAAACCAAAATGGGTTTCTCTCCCATTTGAAACTTTCATCAAATTACTCTTTTAACCATAAGTTTTTTATTAAATTAAAACTCCTTATAATTTTACAACCATAATACACTTTTATTTGTTATTATTTAACCAACTTAAATAATGAAACAAATAATATCTCATGAACAAACTATCCATATAATTTTGTTCTACCACAAAGCAATGTTTTAGAAAACTCATTTTCTAAATTGGTGTCAATTTTTATTTGTATGATCTCATCAACAAACAAACATTTGTTGGTGTTTGTATAGCTTGTTATTGGGTATGACCTGACTTGGATAATAACATACTAACCACATCAATCTTGTATGTGTCTTGGGCATATGAGGTCCAACACATCTATCAAATAAAATACTTTATAGGAGAACTATTGTATTTAATGTAAAGATCGTTAAAATGTTGTAGATCGATCTCGTGAATGAAATGCGTAATAAAATCATACACAAATACACAGTTAGAACACAAAGATGAATAAAAACACACAATGTAAATTCAGTTCACTATATATTGCTCTCTAAAATGTAGATTATGTAATTGTGAAATTTCAGGTCTTTAACTAAATGAATTAAGCAACATAAACATAAACACATGCACTAAACCAAAAGCTCACACGCAAGAACTACTTTTCATGTAGATCAAAGTTCCAGCGCGACTTTATTCTTCATAATCTGATTTCCTGATCCTATAGGTTAAATCCTTACAATATTCCCCTTTACTCAGTGAATCAAATCTTCAATAGTCTACATCTGCAACTTTGTAATTGCCCCCATAAGCATACATCTTGTTATTCAGGGCCTTCATAATCAACCAACCATATTGAGCTGCTATGAAAAACAGATGCATTAGCTTCAATCGGACATGCTTGAAGCGTAATCAAATTGTCTATTCCATACTTGAGCAAGTGAAAAGGGTCAATGATATGGTACTCTTTGTCAATACAATGGATTACACCATCCCCGGTTGTCTTTTCACAACCCCTCTATATTAATTTTAATAAATTGTTAATTGGTACAGAGGAGTGTATTGGAATCTTTTTAGCATATCTGGAATGCTTGTACACTTTTATGTTTATTGGCTTGTTAGTAATTAGGTCTATACGTGTCTCATCTTCAATGACCTTGGATTTAGTAGTTTTGAAGACTTTGAAGTTGGATTTGCTTTGACGCTAATTCATGCTTCTAATCCAACTAGCCTTTCCATAATTGCTTGTGTTAATCAATGGAACACGACTGAAAAAATAAAGATCAAACGATCTAAAAGTATGAAATTCATGTTCATCTTGATGATAATCTATCGCACCAGCACGTCTCTTCATAACAAACCATGTGAATGGTTTGGAATGTCTAACTGTATGCACATAAGCTCGAGGTAAAGGACCAAACACGGATAAGAATCCAATGTGACAAAAAGCAATCTTTTTCATTTTTCATCTATTTAGATGTTTGCTGGTCAATTCTAGAGTCAGTATCAATCTCTCCCTCTTCCTGCAAAATATCAGAGAATAAGCTCTTAAAACTATTAACAAATATGATACTATAGCCTTTCGAATCATCTAAATCATCAAACGGGCATATATCCTCATTAGATTCCTCAGCCAATATTTGTTGTTTGAAAGTTTAAAATTCCTTCTCTTACATCTCCTCTATAGATGGATCTAATGGTTTGTAATCCTCTGGATCATCAGGCCTTGGTCTGGAGACATTGTTATAACTTGACTCACATCTGTAGTTGAGCTCAAATCTCCTCCTTCATTATCATATCCATCATTTTTCTTCATACCTTTCTTATCTTTATCAACTTCATTACCATCATCATCATCGTCATCATCATCATCAATGTAAGGCCTCAAAAATTCGAAACGAGCCGATTAATAAAAATGGGCTTAGTTGGGGTTATTTAATATAAATATGAGAGGAATGGATCATTGACAAAATTAACCTAACAGGTTATGTGTTAGACGAGTTTAAGGTCTCTTGACTACCAGATATATAAACATAAATTAGCCATATTCTTCCTCATTTGCAACTCAAACAACCAATCTTCTAGAGAGAGAGAGTGTAGAGAGAGAAAGTGGAGAAAAGTGAAGATTTGAGGCTTTATGGATCAAAGGATTGAAGATCTGAGCTTTTGGAAATTAAACAACAAGAAAATAGCAAGAATCTAGGTAAGAATCATCATCCAAACGTCCCTTTAGATCAATCCTGAATTCTAGGGTTTTGGGGTTTTGAAAAGTGGTAAAGAATCATAAGAAAGTCATGTTATATGCATGAAATCATGTAAAAAGCATATATATAAGTTTATGAATGAAAAAATAAGGATTGGGATGTAAAAATTTGAAGTTTAGGTTTAAAAATAGGTTAGATCGTCATTTTATGTGTCCAAAGAAACTATGAGTTTGTCCAGAGAAACTGTTAGATCATGTAGAGAAACTGTCAGTTCTTACCGCGAAACTATGGATTCATCTTGCGAAATTATAGTCTCGCAACCATGTGTTCCAGCAAAATTTGGGCAAACCTGCTACACGAAACTAGCAAAGAAATTGTTAGCAAAACTAGCAGAGAAACTGTGTAGAAAATGACCTGTTTGTATATTAAATCATATGCAGACTGTATCGTGAGCATACATTAGGTGAAGTTATTTGCGGAGACCATGTGAGTTCTAGCCCTTCATTTACACACTTTTCAATGGTTTTTGTGTTGTTATGCATACCTTCGTGATGTTAAATGCTTAACTATATGACTCTTGAGATGTTAGTCATAAGATATATGATTATTGTACAAGAAGTAGGATGAATAGTTAAGCTAGTGCTTGATAGGTTAAGTGATAGGAATCTGCCTACTCATGATGCTTTATGAGGTTTACCATGTATTATGATGACTTAAACTACTTTCTATCGTGATCAAAAAGATTTTCATGAAAGCTTTACTTGAATGCTACATGTGTATTAAGTATTATGTAACAAAAATGGAAAGATAATATTGATGAAAAGTGAAACTTAACGAACGTTACCCGGGCCTGTATGATGATGAAAAGTCTTGCAAGCACTATGATGGACTTCACTTATGTGGGTCTAATGTATGATGATGGATTCATATTCATGAGTAGGCTATGTGCCTTGTAGTGTGAATCAACTATCGGGGGTTAGCTACCATTTTCATGGGTACCGACAGGGATTGACATTCATTGTCGATCAAAAGATGGCTCCTATTGTGTGCAAACTCGTTTATGATGAAGTTAAAGATAACAAAATGAATGATAAGAAATATATATGATGATATGTATGTAATGATGAATGATCACACACTAAATATAAAGGTTTTGAAATGTATGAAAAATTATTTTATTATAAAACTAGAACTTGCTCAACATAGCTGACTTTGTGTGCATAATAGTTGGGAGGTAATGATGCAATTGAGGAGTACAGGCATGGATGAGATTACTACTAGAACGATCCAAGTATGTCATTCTAGATTTTGAGATAATGATTGTAATTGTCAAGTTTTTGTGATACAACTACAAGAATAATGATTTATCATGTATTTATAATTATATATGAAAAGTTTAAATTCCACTGCAAAATGTCATGTTAAATCTTTTACGCATTGAATGACCAAGTGCAAGCATTCTAGAAAGGAGGTCTTACAATCATTATCGTCATCATCTTTTTCATCTTTCTTATTACCTTTGTTATCTTTACCATCATCATCATCATTATCATCATCATCTTTATCATCATCATAACTAAATTCATCATCAACTTTATGTAAACCATCATCATAATCTTCTTGTGTATGCTGAATGACATGCTTAGGTGTAACTATAACTTCACCAGTTTCATGAATCACATGTTGATCATCAGTAATTTCTTCTTCGTAGTCAAATTTGGTAATTGGGATTGAATCAAATGGAGATAATGAAAATCAAGTTGCACGAGAACTAATACATCCAGGCGAGAATTTACTTCTCGCATGAGAACCTTTTTTGTTTAGTATAAATAGTTTGCTATTGATGTAATTAGTTAGACTTTTTAAATTTCCTAATTTCATACACATTTTTAAACATTTTGAATCACTGAGCAATATACTTGAAGTTTATTTACATTTTGTGCTTTAATTCTATTCTTAATGTCTTCTGCTTATTTAATCTTTACATCGTGAACGATTACATTTCGTATTATTGTGCTTTAATTCTATTCTTGTTTTCTATTCTTAATTCGTATCAAAGCTTGGTATGCTATAGATTGACTGGATTAAAGATTGAGAAGTTTTGAAGTGTTTTGAGCTACAAATTCGATTTCCTTCTGTATTTTACTTGATTTCTACTATTTGTGATCAAAATTGAAGATGTCAAAAGTTGAAACTATTTCGATTGATAAAGTAATGAAGTTTACATGGTTAATTGAACATAATTAAATCAATAAGAGACAATTAGGAGTAAAATTGAAGCTAAATCACTAATTGAAGCTTAATCAGTTAATTTTTGACAAATTAGTGGTAAAATTGAGGTTGGAAAACTCGAAATTCACTGAATTAAGTGCGCGAAATTTTGGTTTTTGCATGCAAAAAGTATTAGTTTGGCGCGATAAGAAAACTTGTCGTAAAACATTGTTGGAAAAAGATTTCCTTTGCGCGAGTAATTCATCAAATCGCAAAAGTTAGTTACAGATCTATGGGCGTGAAAATTATGTGTGATTACTTCACGCAAAAACTTTTATGAAGCCTATTCGCACGAGAACTTTAGTGTTCAAGATCTTTTTGAAATATTTGACTCTCGAGTTTCAACAATGGCAAATCTAAAGAATAATATTGCTACAGTGTACCTTGACAATGATTGGCACAAGCACCAAACCTCCATGATTTCTCAATGAAGATGACTATCCAGATTTTGTTTACAGGTTTGAGAATGATGTCATATACACCAAATCAAGGATGTTGTAGTCAATTAAATAGGGACCATATATTCCTATGTATAACAATGACAAAGGAGAGCTGGCACCTAAACATGAACATGTATCGGATGATATGGATATGAAGAAACGTGAACTTGATGACAAAGCCTATGCAACAATCACCATGGCATTCACTACTGAGATATTATAGAAATTCAAAGAGTTTAGAAGAGCTAAACTTCTATGGGATACGACGGAGGAACAAGTCATGGGAAACAAAGACACGAGGGAAAGCTCAAAAGATTTGTTAAACCAAGACTTCAACATGTTGAACCATGTGTTGGGTGAGACACTGGAGGCTCAATTGTCAAGTTTGTTAAACTGATGACTAAAATGAAGAATGTAGGAATTTCTTAGGAAAATATAGTTGTTAACAAGAAGCTGTAAAATTCCTTACTTTACAGCTAGAATAACAACTGTACTACAATCAAGAGAACCAAATATTTGTTTACCTTGTCTCTGAATGACCTAATTTCTACATTCAAATCTTATGGAATGGATGACAAACAAAGAACTGTAAATCAATTAAATATCATGGGAGCTGAAGCCTCTGCACTGTATGCCAATATGGCAAGCAATCCTAATTACATGTAAGCTACTCACAAATGTGTCAGGAACAACAATCAACACACATTCAACCCTCAGTCTAAGAGAAATTCATTCCTTAGTTCCAAGTTCCTAATCCAAAACTATTCTCTCCAAGTCCACATAGTCAACCCTCACAACTCACTTAACAAGCCTTTGTTGTCAACTCTAACTCATCCAAGCTAACATTCCAAATTGATGATGAGCATCTAGCTCAATTCATAACATTTATGAATAGATATGAAGCATTCATGGATGGAAGACTGAGTGCACCTAACATATTGGTTGATGATTTGCAACAAGTCAATCATGATAATGTTGAAAAGAATGATATTAAATACCAGATGGCAATGGTGGTGTACAAGGCTAAAAATTATGCTAGGAGAATGAGGAGAAAAATGTTTGGAGTAATCAACTCAAGAAAGATGAGGTTTGACAACACAAACATAAGATTCTACAATTGTGATAAATAAGGTCACTTTGTAGGGGGAATGTACTGAGGCAAAGGCAAATGAAACTGATAGTGGCTATAAAATAGTGACATTTGAGGTTGAAGCAAAAGGAGATATGGAAAGTTCTTCAAACAACAAAACAGTAGTTTCTCAGACTAATGATAGTATGATTGGTCTACAACCTTGTTGGCAGAAAATAAGGATGTTGAAGAAGGTGTTGAGGAAAACTTATTTGCTGAGTTTGTATCTAAAGATTTACTTGTTGGTGTTTTTGTTGAAGAAAAGATAAAAAAATGATGAAAAAGTTCTTAACGAATCTACTGTTGAGACTACTCTAGCAAAAGCAATGAAACTTGAAGATGGAAAAGAAAGAAACAATAAGAAGTTGTTAAGACTACTCCAGCTATGAATGAAGAAAAAGTTCTTGTTGTTGAGGAATCTCCAACCCCTTCTCATTATGATGTTTACAATGTTGTTGAGATACTCCAGGAACTAATGCAGAAAAGGAAGAAGTTCTAAATGCATATATGGTGAAAACAATGCCAGGAGAATCTACGATGACTGATGAAACAAACAAGGTATACACCAATCTTTGTACTAATGCTTGTGTATAATAGATTCAAAGATATAGAGTTCACAACGAGCACTTGATTTTAGAAGTTGAAAAACTTCAACATCAATCTCGTAAATTTAAATAGGATGAAAAGATATTTAATTAAAAGATTGAAGGTTTAAACAAATCAATTTATCAATGAAAATTAAATCTTCATGATAAAGATTGTAAATCAATGATGTGACTTCACGTAATAATAATCTAGCTTTGAAAATTAAAAAACTTAAATGTGAACTCTTGTCTACAAAGCTAATTGTTGAAAAGTTTGAGTTATCTTCAAACATGGTTGAAGGTATAATCTGGTCTCAAATGACTCAGAAGATTAATGGTGGTAAAATTGGAGTTGGATATTCCAATATCATACCACCATCTAATTATGATTATACATGTTTGCCTTCACCCATTACCACAATAGATGAAGAACTAAACTATGGATTAGGTTTACAACGAACTTCTAGCTTAAAATCTTTTGTCAACATTTTATTGAGTTTTAACCCTATCACAAAAACCAAAATTAAATTTAATGATGATCATTCTTTTGAGGAAAGTGTGAAGATAGACGTCTTGGTTGAAAAGTGGGAAAGTGATGATGAAATAGTTTTAATAGATAAAGATAATAAAAGTTGTACTAAAAAAACATCTTGTAAACTATCATTTGTTGTTAGTGAAAAGTTTGGTGTTTTTGTTTTTACAATTGCTTGTCCAAATGCGTCTAACAAACAACATCAGTATCTAACTTGAAAATTGATTTTAGGAACAAATTTGTTTCAAAATACAATATAGATCAAATGGATTAGATTTTAAAGAAAAATTGAATGCTTGTTTCCTTAAAAAGTAAAACTCCTATTACTGCCAATCCTATGAAACAAGATGTTTATAGATTAGGTATTAAGGAAACTAATCCCATTATAGTGCCTAAGATTCAAAAGGATACAGCTATTGCGCATGACTCGTCGTTTTCAAGAATGAATCAATCTTCTAAGATACATCAGTTCTTTCAAATTCACCCGGTAATATTCTTAATAAATGAAAGAAACGACAGACTGTTAAAGAATCACAAGGCCAATAAAATACTAAACCCAAATTCTATGTTAACTTTGATGGTTATCATAAACAGTTCTAGGGAAATACACGAGTGCAAAATGCGTATCATAAACCATGTTGATATTTTTGTGGCAAACTTAAATCATATGGCTAGAATTTTCATTTATCAACATCAATTAACAAGCAAACAAAGATTTCATAATTTGATATAACTAATAGAAAAAAAATCTTTAAATGTTGGATTTAATAAGAATACAAATCGTTCAAATATTTTTACTGCTTAAAGAAATATTTAGGTAAAAACTAATTTTAATAAAGGAAACTCATTTGAAGATACACACAATGATGGGTAACTGTGTGTTATGCTACAGTGGGGATGAAATCATTTCGACATATATAAACCGAATGAATTCAATTTATACAAGTTACCACCGTATGGCCCTTGTCAAAAAATAAAACAACTATAAAACAAGTTGTCTTAATGATTGCTAATATCGTTCATGTTGTTTTGTTGTTATAAAATGCATGGTAGCATGATTCATCAGTATTACGCTGATGTCTTATTTTCAAACTATTTTTCCGGTAAATGAATTTTATTTTTATGTTTTAAAAGAAGTTTATACCACAAGTAAACCTTTCATCATGAGAATACCCATCAAAGATGTGGCAAATTTGTAGTTGAGTTATGGCTGTAAATGCAAGTGTAATGCTTTGGATTTTGTAACAATATAAACTATTAGGGATTTTATAAATCCTTGTTTTTCATTGGATCAAGTCCCTCTTGCTAAGTGTGCTGATGTTATGGGAGAAACTTCAATACTTGATCTGAATTTTTCTAATTTAGATCTCTCCAAGCAATTTGTTGTGATACCACAAGTCAAGATCCACAAGTCTCTCCCTACCTCAAACATTATTGGAGATGTTGACACAGAGGTAAGGATAAGTGGATAAACCCATGATGCAAATGTTTGTGTTCACTCTTATTTTTTGTCCCAGATAGAGCCAAAGAAAGTTGATGAGGCTTTAAAGGATGGAAGTTAGGTTGAAGCTATGCAGGAGGAGTTGCTTCAATTCGAGAGGCAAAAGGTGTGAAACCTATGTCCTCTACTTCAAGGGAAGACTACCATATATACCAAATGGGATTTTAGGAACAAGAAGGATGATAGAGTACTTGTCATAAAAAACAAGACAATACTAGTTGTCCAAGGATACATACAAGAAGGAATTGACTATACAAGTGTCTTTGCTCCTGTAGCAAGACTTGAGGCTGTCAGAATATTCCTAGCTTGTGTTGCGTCCAAAGATTTCAAGGTCTACCAGCTTGATGTCAAGTGTTCTTTTCTATATTGGGTGATTGATGAAGAGGTGTATGTCAAACAACCACCTAGCTTTGCAGATCCTGGTCTTCCTGATTACGTCTGCAAGCTTGATAAAGCTCTTTATGGGCGGCGCCAAGCTATAAGGAAGTTGTACAAGACTATATCTTAGTATCTCTATCAACATGGCTACAAAAGAGGTACTATCGATGGAACTCTCTTCATCAAAGGAACAGGGAATGACTTAATGCTAGTTTAATTATATGTAGATGACATTATCTTTGGGTCAACCAATCCCAAGCTCTGCAGAGACTTTGAGAAGCTGAAGAAGAATAGATTTGAAATGAGTGCGATGGAAGAACTCAACTTCTTTGTAGGAATTCAAGTGAAGCAAGTTGAAAGTGGCATCTTCATAAGTCAGTCAAATTATGTACAAGACATACTTACAAGATTCAACATGACTGATTGGAAGATCGCAAAGATACCCATAGCTAGAAACCATTCCCTTAGGCCAGACATTGAGGGGAGTGTGTAGATGAACATCATTACTAGGCTTTAATTGGGTCTTTTCTGTATCTTACAGCTAGCAGACCTGATATCATGTTTGTCACAAGTATTTGTGCAAGATATCAAGCCAACCCAAAGATGTCACACCTAGTCACTATCAAGAGGATTGTAAGAGACAAAGTCTTCCGAAGCCAATAAGTGAAGACATATTATCTTCCAAAGACTTTTAAATACATGTTTTATCTGATGTGCTTTACCATAAAGCTGGACCACTTTCCATTGTAATTCTGTTGACTCACCAACTTTCACTAGTTGGTAAAAAGGTCCATGTTTTTGGTAAACTATACATTTAGCTCTTGGGTCTGTTTTGTCTACTTTATGTAGTTTTATCCGTTTTGTAATATATTATGATGTGAGCTATGACATGTCATAATCACTAGTCAAAAGACAATCTGCCTTTTGACTCTACAATTGTTTTGTTGTCTAATTCCAATGTTTTCAGTTGGCTTTCTAAGTATGGCCGGTTGTAGGATGTAGTATATAGTATCTCAGGTCCTTGTAACTTTCTTTATGCTTAACACTTGTAAAAGAACTGGAGAGCAATATATAGAATTGTTGAAAACCATTTACTTGTGTTGTTTTGTTCTTGGTTTTGTCTCATATTTACCTGTGTTCTTAGTATTATTCAAGCAGGTTATCAGATCCCTATTTAATCTATTAAGTGTTCTAATATCACTCTCCTCATTGTGTGTTTGTGTTGTAAGTGGGCCCCTCCTAAATGATCATGCATTACTTACTTATATCCTATTTGTAATATTTTAGGATATGAGCTAAGGCATGTCATAGTGTTAGATCAAGTAAGACTGGTGCAACCAAAACCAATACTTACGCAATTTTGGGTAGAACTAAAAAAGGACTTCTGAAGGTAATATCAGTACTTCCGAAGACAATATCAGCACATCCGAAGACAAAAGCTAAACTTCCAAAGTCAAGTATGAAGCAACTTCAAAAGAAAAACTTCAGCTTTCGAAGACAAAGTCTCTAATCTTCTAATATTTAACACTTAGAAGAATAGAAGACTACAACTTCCGAAGTATGAAGTCCAAAGGAAGCCTCGGAAGAAGTAGCTTCTTCTGAAGTATAAGTGGCTTCAGAAGAACTTGTTCTTCCGAAGCTAGTTAACCATCGGAAGTACCTACTATGAACTAGTGGACTAAAGTATGGTATGTGTGACACTCCGCTGCAAATCTCGTAGACATTACATGGTGCTTTCCCATGCCCATGTAGTTGACTATACTTTATTCCACTGTTCACCTTTTGTTAGTTAGTACAGTTGCAAACTTTAGTTTGTAACAAAAGGTAAGCCATGGACATGTAATGACTACCAAATCTTAGATAAGACATTATCTAAGATACCTTGACTATAGCTCTATAGTATTTTCTTTACTTTTAGGTTTTCAGCCAGTATCAAAGTATAAACGACTGTATGTAGTAGTATATACAGTTCCTCATTGTAACTCATGTAACATGCTTGTAAGAGTATTAAAATACTTTGAGTTGAGAACTAATATATACAAGTATCTTGAAAATTACTTGTGTTTTACTTGATTTACTTAGTGTATTATTGTCAACTCTTAGAAGGATTCTGTTTCGTCACCAAACAGAGTGTTAGTTAGTGAGTTTGAGAGAACTAAGTGTGTGTTGAGTGACAAAATCTGATCCTACAATTGGTAATAGATCATTTTAGGCTTTTGATTATGTGATCTTACCTTCATACTCAACCTCATCTTCACTCACCTATTAACTACACTAAAAATGGCCCTTAACTAGAAATCTGAAGTTGAAATAGGGAAAAATACCAAAGCACCTATCATCACCCTAGAAAACTAGATCATGGAGAAGACATATCAAAGGTTTCATCAGGTACCAAGATGGCAAGATGTGTCAATCTATCATCAATGGTCCTTACAGACCAAAGGTTGTTGCACCAGGTGAAAATGGTGCCATGATAAAGAAAGTTGTAGAAGACTACTCTGATGAAGATCGCAAAAAGTTGTACATTGATAGCAATGCTATGACTGTTCTAATGACTGCAATACCCAACTCCATCATTGTGGGTTTTAAGCATTGCAAGTCAGCGAAAGAACTGTTTGATGCCTTGTCCCACATGTACTCCAGATCGAACGACTCCAAGAAAGATTCACTGAGGCAACAGTTCGAGAACTTATCTTATATTGTTGGAGAGACCCTCAGCCAACAATACTTCAGGTATATGGATCTAATTTCCTCCTTTCAATCTGTGGGAATTGTCCTTGAATTGAGAGATCTCACTCAAAAGTTCATGAGTGCACTCCCAAATGAGTGGACGTTCTACTATGTCTCTATCAAGATAACAGAAAACTTGAACTCCCTCACCATGACTAAACTATATGAAATCCTTGATAAAAACTGTGTAGAGATGGAGAACAAGCAAGGCCATCCGATGAGAAGACCCTCAAGCCTTCCTGCTAGCAACACTTTAATGGTTGTTGAAGGCTCAGGACCCCCAACCTCATCAGTACTTGACATACACCTAGGAGCCATCCCATTCTTTTGGGCCATAGATCACTTTCCCTAAGACTCAAAGGTCTCACTAGGGGCAGCGAGGTTCTTTCTAGGACATTTGTGCCATTGTCTGAATAAGTGGATATTCTAGTGACTTTTAATACTACTTTGAGGATCTAGAATGTTTCAGCCCAGATGACATGGAATACGAGGACATTTTCCAACAGATGGCTCTATTAACTTACTGAACAAAGAAATTCTTCAAAAGATCTGGAAAGCAATTTCCCCATAACCCAACTAACAGCAAGTTTGGGTTTGACAAGTTAAAGACCAAATGTTACAACTATAACTAACTTGGTCACTTTTCCAGGGAAAGCAAGGCTCCCAAGCGAAATTCGGTAACCTAACATGCCTCCACACCTAAAGCCTTAGGGAAGTGATTGTACAGGATGTGACTCCTGCTCAAGCACTCATTGCTGGAACTGATGATAACAAGGTATATGAACACCTCTATACTCCTGTGTGTATTACTAAAGTTAAGTTATATCATGACTACAATATGGAAATTAAATATGATATTGAGTTTATAATTGTTTTGAAATCTGAATTTGAAAGGAATGAATATAACTATCAAAAGAAAATTGAGGAGTTAGAGAAAATTGTGTCCTTGTTAAAACATGAACACATAAACTACAAGACTCAAATTAAGGATTTAATATCCAAATTTACTAAGGCTCAAGCCTAGCTTATCAAAACTTCCAAGCTATTCTTGCATCATCCTCCCACTCAAAAGTTTGTTACCAAAACAAAGGTGAGTTGAGAAGCAATGAAATTGCTCCACCACACTCTTATGTGTCTATTATTCAACCAAGGTGTAGGACTGAAGAGCAAGAGGTCCCATCTACTGACCCACCTTTCTATAAGTTAAAGAATGATGCAACTCTAGAGACCATTACAGGGAAGGAACATGTAAATCAATCCATTCCTACTTGTGATAATCAACCCCTATCCACTAAAGCTAGAAGAAACAGGGTTAAGGCAGCTAGAAGAACTGCCAAGAAAGTAGTTGAGTCTAAGCTGAAGATTGACCCAAAACAAATGGATGTTTTCATTTTATCTGGAATCCATGTGATAGGAAACTTTGATTATGGAAAGAAGTGTATTACCAGTACTCCTATCTTACTAAAGGATCAGAAGTTGAAAGAGAAGACTATTGAGGAATGCAAGAAAACCAAGAAACAATAGTCTTCACAATCCCTAAAGATTAACATTGGGTGCATAATGTGTGGTCTTTAAAACCACTTGGCTAAAGATTGATACTACAATCCAGCAATCACACATTATGCAAATAATGTTAAAAAAGGAGGATTTAAGGAAGGTTTCTCATTTGGACCTTATCACATGGTTCAAGTGATGAGAAAAGGAAAGCTGGTTTCTGAAGCTAAGTTGCTTTAGGAAGAAACTCATTCTTTCAAAGGGAAAATGGCTTCGGAAGCTAAGCAAAAGAAAATTCAAAAGAACAAGAAAGTTCCTCTGAAACTTCCAAGAAGAATGATACTTTGGAAGAGATGGTAGTGATGGCTTCTTCCAAGAATAAAGAAGCTTCGGAAGAAAGCCATGCTGCTTAAGCTTCAACAAGCTCATCCACTCTAATTACCTAAGGGATGGAATGGAAGATCAAATAAGATGTTGCAGCCCAACCTTCCTCTTGAAAGAAATCTACTAAACCATCTCCCATTCACTTTGGTTCAATTATGTCATCATCTATGGAAGAACCCAAGACTAGTAAGGCTTGGGCTTCTAATAAAAACTAACTTTCATCACCTTATGTGCAGGGACATCCATATGACAAAAATAACAATGTATGGATTGTAGATAGTGGATGCTCTAGGCACATGATAGGGAACATATCTCTTCTACAAAAGTTTCAACATTTTGAAGGATGTCCTATTAAGTTTGGATGTGATACCGGAGGATACCTTTCAGGCAGATGAAGTGTATCCAATGGTAAGTTAAAATTTGACAAAGTTTACTTTGTCAAATAGCTTGAACATAATCTGCTAAGTGTTTCTCAGTTCTGTGATTAGAAGCACCAGATGCTTTTCACAGAGCATGAGTGCATCTTAGATTTCCCAGGAAAGGATATGTGTATAAGCTAGATATTAACAATGATTCCCTATTAGGTGAAGTGTCATGTTTTCTTTCCAAAACTGATGGTGATGAGTCAAATTTATGGCTTAAACAAATATGTCATGTCAATTTTAAAACCATGAATAAATTGGTTAAAAATAACTTTGTACATGGTGTGCCTAAAAAGGAATTTTTCTGTAGAGACAACTATATGGCTTGCCAGAAAGGAAAGCAACTATAGAGTCTCCCACAACTATATCACCACTCCATTACACTTATTGCACATGGATCTATTTTGTCCCACAAGTATAATGAGCATTGGAAGAAAATCATATTCCCATGTGATTGATGATGATTTTACAAGATTTAGATGGGTCTTCTTTTTAAGAACTAAGGATGAAACTACTGAAACTTTAAAGTCTTTTATCCTTAAAATTGAAAATTAGATTGATCACAAGGTTAAAATAATTAGGAGTGATCAAGGGACTGAGTTTAAGAATCAAGTTCTTGACTCATTATGTAACTCAAAAAGGATTGCAAGACAATATAGTGCTCCTAGAACTCCACAAAAAATGGTGTTGTTAAGAAAAGGAACAATGCAGTAATTGAGGCTACTCAGACCATGTTATCTGATTCATTGTTGCCCCTAACATTATGGGCAGAGGTAGTCAGCACTGCATGTTATGTACCGAACAGGGTTCTTGTAGTTAAGCCACATGGAAAAACCCCTTATGAGCTATGGAACAAGAGGCCACCATTCATTGGCTTTTCTAAGGTCCTTTGGAAACAGGTGTACCATACTTAACACAACATACAACTTGGCAAAATTTGCTGAAAAGTCGGATGATACTATATTTGTTGGATATTCTCCAACTCTATTTCTTATAGAGTGTATAATATAAAAAATCAACAATATGAGGAATCATCCAACATTGTTGTCAATGAGCCCACTCCTTGTATTAGGGGGAATGGCCCTAATCATATTTTTTTTATTTAGAATTGTTTCCAAATAATTCTAAATCTTCTTGTGAGAATGTTTTAGCTGGAACAGGTACTCAAAGTGATTCTAATGATGACTAACTGTTTGAGTTACCCAGACCTATTCCAAGTTCTCCAAGAGCAGCTGAAGATCAAGCTCCCAGAGATTGTCCAATCTAATAGTATGACTATCTTAAGAGATAGTGGAGCTTCAACAAGTGGTCAGCCTTAGTGAGCCTCAACACTCATCAGGTGACACTACACAACACCAAACTGATTGAAGTAGCGTTTTGAAAGAACAAGCAATTGTTAATGTTGCTTCTCAGCCAACTGATGTTGATGATGTTACTCCTTTATTCAATCAGTCCTCATTGAATGAGTGTGAAAAATCAGTTGGACCAAGTGTTCAAGACCTTGAGTCAAACTTCTCAAATTTGAATCTATCCATGCAACTGGATGTGATTCGTAGGCTGAAGATTTGTAACACTGATCCAGTTGAAAACATTATTGGAAATGTCTTTGAAAGTGTGAGGACTAGGGGACAATCTTACAATGAGAATGTTTGTCTGTACAGATGGAACCCAAGAAGGTAGAAGATGCCTTGAAAGATAGTAGTGTTTTGGGTTTGTTAGAACATAGTAACATTGTTTAACCGTTTAAACTTTCTGAAAAACGCAGCGGAAAGAGGGTAATAACATACTTTATATTCTGAAATTTTCAGGTTCTATTTTGATGTTATAAGATGTGAACAAACCCAAGAACATAAGGATCTTATATATGTGAATGAAACTAGCTATATCAACAC
>BJCM01083190.1:0-16328 GCA_018326385.1 Flaveria bidentis | reverse complement strand
GAAGAATCAAAAGAGAAAGAAACGATCAAATCAAGCTCCTCTATTCATGAATGATCCCGCCTTTAATAGAACAGGGATTAACTAACTAACGAATGTTAGTTAGGAGTTCAACTAACTAGTAATCTTTCAACATAACCCTCTAACTATGACATTATTACAATTTCACCCTTCTCATTCATTCCTATCGTAACAAAATGTTTTCCCACTAAAAATCGGAAGTTAAACATTAACATAGGGTTCCTTTACTTGTCAGACATAACATAAGCTCCAAACCTTAAATTGCAGATCATTAGAAACTTGAATGTTTAAATTGGAATTGACATTTAATTTCCCCAATTAGAGATGCAAGGAAAAGTAGATACCGAACAAAAATTTTAAAAAAAAAAATCATACAAAACCTTCTACATGCAGCAAGCTAAAACCCAAAAGAAGCAAAGACCCATCAGTCAAAGGGATGAAGTGGGGCAAAACGCAAAGGCAGGGTAAAAGGAAAAGAAAAAGAAAAAACTTCAAGAAACGGTTAAAGATAAACATGCATAATATCAAAAGAGGTCGAAAAACAAAAAACAACGGCAAAAAGCGTACTTGTATAAACTTGAATCCAACACAGGTACACTCCCGAACTGAATACTAAGAAAAAAAGATAGTCAAAGACAAAAAAAAGCATTTAACAACCTCTATGGATGCCAACAAAGCAACATGACCAAAGTTTCTAAATTAAAACTCCATAATTAGACTTCAAAAGATTTAAATTTTGTATGCTTTTTATCTAAAATCAATAAAGTTCAGGGGATATGAATTCAAATTAACTCTAAAACATCCAGCAATACCAAATGTAGCGAAGGAAACAAATATTTCAAAGTAAAACTTAAAACCTATTTAACATTCAATTCAAACATTTGTCTGTTTTTGTTTAATTAAGCAGCTACGTATCAAGACCTTACTAAAGAAATTAAACATAAAGCAAACCCATAACAGCAACGGGATCATAGTCCGAACAAAAGAAATTAAACAATTAGGATTATAGAACATATGAAGGTGAGGAGTGGTGACGCAGACAAAGTAAAAGGTGAAACTAACCTACGTTGGGAAAACAAACGCAAACTCCGACTAATCTGCACGATTCAAGTATAATACTAACAATCATTTACCTGAATTACAACATGTTCAAGTATCACACCCCGATCCTCATTGTATGAGGACGGACGATATAAGCCCTGATTGTTCTTTGCAAAATTATTCATTCTTGAATGAAAATGTCAATTAATATGAAAGATTAGTCTTAAAAATACAACAATCGGTTACCTTTGCAAGTTGATAACCTAACATCAATAGAATGAAGAAGGACCCAGGCAGGCAACATCAGATTCACGACCGTAAAATTGAAGTGATTCAAGTGATATACAAAGAATGCTCTCGTGAATGTGATGATCTTATTAGTCATACTCAACTGCCTTTAAATAGGCTTACAATCAACAAACTAGAAACGAAATAGACTCAACAAACAATGCTAAAAATCAGCTAACAACCAAGCAAACACGTATGACTGACTTATTCTAATTGACCAACTCATTCGACCGTTAAACATTAAACTCCCACATGCGTATGACTCCAAGCTCACGTGTGCATGGCATGACTCGGATCCACGTCTGCATGGCTTCATACTTCAATATCCTCCCCTAAACTAAACTTGTCTAGTTTAGTTTAATTCCACTACTCCCATAGCTTGCCTGAACTTCTTGTAATCCTCCAACTTCAAAGGCTTGGTCATAATGTCTGCTATTTGGTGTTTGGTATCACAAAACACCAACTTCACACATTCTTCACTCACCAGATCTCTTAAGAAATGAAATCTTACTTGAATATGTTTGGTCTTTCTATGCATAACTGGATTATTTGATAGTTTGATTGTAGAAGTATTGTCACACATTATCTTCATGGCACCTTCTATCTTTTCACCTAAATCCTCCAATAAACCTTTTAACCAGATACAATGGCATGCACAATTTGCTGCAGCCACATACTCGGCTTCCGTGGATGACAAGGCCACAATATCTTGCTTTCTTGAACTCCAATTAATCACTGTTCCACCACACATACAAACATATCTAGAAGTACACTTCCTATCTTCCACATCTCTTGCATAGTCACTATCAGTGAACACCTCTAATTTCTTTGTAGTTCTCCTTGGATAGTACAATCCAAAGGTACAAGTACCTTTTAGATACTTCAACACCCTTTTTGCTGCTTCCCAATGTTCTTTCCTTGGCTGAGACATGAACCTAGCTAGCAAACAAACAACATAGCTAAGATCAGGTCTAGTCACTGTGATATACATGAGACTTCCAATCAATCTTTTGTAGTTAGTAGGATCATACTCCTCCCCTACACCTTGTCGAGTCAAAACAGTCCCTTGTACTATTGGATTTTCCACCGGATTACAATCTTGCATCTTGAATCTTTCTATTATCTCATTTGCATACTTCTTTTGACCCATATAAATCTCGGCTTCACATTGCTTTACCTCTATTCCCAGAAAATACCTCATCATGCCCAAATCTGTCATATCAAATTCCTTTTTCATTGACTCCTTAAATTGATCACACACGGCTACACTTGAACCAGTATAGATTAAATCATCAACATATAGACTTACTATCAAAGTATTACCCCATACTCTCTAGATGAACAATGTATGATCATATCTACTTTGCTTAAATCCTTCTCTTTTAAAATACCTTTCTATGCGATTGAACCAAGCTCTAGGTGTTTGTTTTAATCCATATAAGGCTCTCTTCAACCTGTACACTTTCTTTTCCTCCCCTTGTTTGATGAACCCAAGTGGCTGCTCAACAAACACTATTTCTTTGAGCTCTCCATTCAAGAAAGCACTCTTTACATCTAATTGAAGTACCTTCCACCTTCTTTGAGCTAAGATGGCCAAGATGGTTCTTATTGTGTCCCACCTTGCCACTAGGGCAAACACTTCTTCATAATCCACTCCTTTCTGTTGGGCATAACCTTTTACTACTAATCTGGCTTTGTACTTATCAACCTTTCCTTCTTCATTTACCTTAGTTTTGTATAACCATTTTACTCCAATTGGTGTGGCATCAATTGGTGCTTCAACTAATTCCCAAGTACCATTCCTTTCAATGGCAGTGATTTCATTCTGCATTGCTTCCTACCATTTCTTCTCTCTACATGCTTCAGCATATGTGGTTGGATCACCCCGCTCAGTAGACATAGCATACCCATCATTTTCCCCATCACTTGATCCTTCTCCCACCATGTAATCTTGCATCCAAATGGGTCTTTGTCTTCTTTTTGTAGTTTGTTGTTGGCCTTCATTGGTTTTAGCAACATCTTCAACTTGAATTTGAGTTTCATGTGGTTCTTCTGATGCTCTTGACTCTGTGGGTATATGAGCAGTTGGTAACACCTGTGGTTGAGGAACATGCTGTTGCGAGTCTTGCTCATGAGTATCATTATGACTTTCATCAACCACCACCATCTCACTTTCTTCTCCTTCAATTACAAAATCTGTATTTCCTACATTATCCCAATTCCAATGTTTCTCTTCTTCAAAAACCACATCTCTGCTTATTATAATTTTCTGGCTAATGGGATCATATAATCTATAAGCCTTGGAGCCTGGACTAATGCCAAATAAAACACACTTCTGACTTCTTGCATCAAGTTTGGTTTTAACTTGGGCAGAGACATGTACATGAGCTATACAACCAAACACCCTTATGTAATCAACATTAGGTTTGTTTCCTAACCATAGTTCCTCTGGTACTTTCTTATCTAAGGCCCTAGATATGCACCTATTCATGATATGACATGCCCACACAGTGGCTTCTGACCAAAAACATTTTAGTACTTTGGTTTTAGTAAGTAGACATCTAACCATGTTCATAAGTGTTCTATTCCTTCTTTCTACCACCCCATTTTGTTGTGGGGTGTAAGCAGTGGTTAGTTGTCTCTTAATACCATGTGAATCACAGAATTCCTTGAATTCCTGTGATGTAAATTCTCCTCCCCTATCACTTCTAAGGGCCTTAATGGTGGTGCTTATCTCATTTTCAACAAACACCTTAAATTTCTTAAAGTGTTCTAGGCACTCCCCTTTATTTCTCAATAAATATACCAAGTTTTTCTAGTATAATCATTAGTAAAAACTAGAACATACCTCTTGCCACTAGGTGATGTTGGAGTGATGGGCCCGCATAAGTCAGTGTGCACTAACTCCAGCCTTTATCTTGATTTCCATACTGCCTTCTTGGGTATAGCTATCTTGTTTTGCTTGCCAATGTTACATGTTTCACACAGTTGAGTTTTTCCACATACCTTTGGCATTCCTTTCACCATGCCTTGGTATTCCATCATTCTGAGTGCCTTATGATGCACATGCCCCAATCTCCTGTGCCACATATTTGTGCTGTCATCTACTGTTACCTGTATACACTGAGCTTTGGTGATAGTGTGATGACCATACACTATAAACTTCCTATTCTTCGCCATAGTGGACTTCATAATAAGTCCTCTACTAGGGTGATACACCTGACACACTCCATGTTCTATCAACCTTCACCTTCCTTTCTTGTAGTTGTCCCACACTTATTAGATTTGAGGTCAAACTTGGTATGTAATAGACATTGGTGAATGTTTTCTTGATTCCTTCAATCTCAAAGCTCACATCACCTATGCCATGAACTGCCAACTTCAAGCCATTACCAAGTTTGACATTATTCTTGAAACTTTCATCCAGCCCGGTGAACCATTCCTTCATCCCTGTCATATGGTTGGAACAGGCTGAGTCAAGAAACCAATAACCTTTGCTCGTGTTCACTTCTTCATCTCCTTGCATCATTAGCAGCAACTCTTCATTCTCATCAAACTCAGTGTAGTTAGCAGCTTTGTCTTCTTGTGGGCATTCAAATTGGAAATGCCTCATCTGATGACACTTGTAGCATTCCACTTGAGACTTGTCAAAGCTGCTTCTACCTCTACTTCTGCCTCTACCGCAGCCTCTACTTGGTCCTCCTCTTCCTCTACTATAACCTCTTTCGTAGTTTGGTTCAACAACCTTCAAGGCATGCTCTTCTACTTCTTTCTTGGTGATCTTCTGTTCATGGACCATCAAGGAGCTTTGCAGCTCATCAATGGTGAAAGTATTCAGATCCTTTGCTTCTTCAATGGAGCACACCACATAGTTGAAGTTGGGTGTGAGTGTCCTCATAATCTTTTCTACCACTTTGACATCCTTCGTATCTTCCCCATTGTTCCTCATCTCATTTGAGACTTTCATCACCCTTCCAAAGTATTCTTCAATGGACTCTCCGGTCTTCATTTCAAGAGTCTCGAACTGTCTTCGTAGTCGCTGCAATTTTGCCCTCTTGACATGATCATTCCCTTTGTATTTTGTCTTCATGGCCTCCCAAAACTGCTTTGTTGTCTTCTTCTGCTTGATCGTACATAATATACTCTTATCTATAGAGTAGAAAAAGTAGTTCATGGCCTTGAGATCCATGAGTTTCATTTCCGCTATCTCTTTCTTCCTTGCTTCAGAGACTTGATCTCCCGCATTAGGCTCAACGTAGCCTTTTTCAACAGCCGGCCAGAACTCCTTTGATCTCAGCAAGTTCTCCATGACCATACTCCAGTGGTCATAGTCCCCATCGAACTTCATGATGACAAACCCTTGTGAGGAACTTCCTTCGGACGACATCTTGATCACTCACCGATAACCTCTCTCTCTCTATCTCAAAGATTAGAACACTCGCTCTGATACCACCTAAAGTGATTCAAGTGATATACAAAGAATGCTCTCGTGAATGTGATGATCTTATTAATCATACTCAACTGCCTTTAAATAGGCTTACAATCAACAAACTGGAAACGAAATAGACTCAACAAACAATGCTAAAAATCAGCTAACAACCAAGCAAACTCGTATGACTGACTTATTCTAATTGTCTAACTCATTCGACCGTTAAACATTAAACTCCCACATGCGTATGACTCCAAGCTCACGTGTGCATGGCATGACTCGGATCCACGTCTGCATGGCTTCATAGTTCAATAAAAATGCCATCCCCACTATCATTGCCGTCGATGGTGGTTAATTTCACACTCTTCTAATCGCCATTGTCATAGACGCCACCACAGAACCTTGAATGGCTCCTCTCTCTCTCTCTTTATGTCCACTCTCTCATGCACACAAAAGCGTGAAAAACGAAATGCATCCTCAACTTGTACCAAACGCATAACAACCTATACCTCACTATTCATTCCCATTGCAAATTGATTATAGAGTAATAATAATTCCAAAAAAATACAAAAATAATTTGAATACATGAGACTGTCATGAAGCTAAAAAACTGTCAGTCTTGATTTATTATTTGTCGTGCGTATGTATGTATGTACATACGTACCGTACGTACGTATGTAATTATGATATGGTTGATATGTATGTATGTATGTATGATATGGTTGATTGTGTAGTTATGTTGTGAGAGGATTTAAGAGCTTGATTTTATTTGGCTCGGGTTTGAGCATTTGGTCTCCCATACGCATTGTGCCAATTGATAGACATCACAAAAAGTTATAGAAACAGACAACCATTAGCAGTCTTTGCTCCTTACTCACAATGGATCAATTTAGTTTCAACATGCAAAAGTACTTCCAAATTTCCAAACAGTCAAGGAAAAACACACACACACGTGCGCATTCAAACCGTGCCTGCAAATGATAATTGAAAATTAGAGGCTCAGTTCATCAATAATTTTCACAAAGTTAGTAAATTTAATTGCAAAACATCATACAAACTATAATTAAAGGTGATATTTATATACATAAAGGGTGTGATTAGAGGATCCTCCTGGGTCACGGAACACTTTTGAACTATCTTCAACTGAGCAAGAAATCAAAACAGGGAAAACCTGCTTTGATCTCTTCCCTTTTGCATAACAATTCCACAATATGCAAATTAAATTGCAATTTATTATCATATTTAAGTCGTGCAATGATAGGTTTCATTTTTCTATAAAGCTTATGTTTTGATGAAACATATAAATGACAACCTACAAGCTTAGTTGAGTTCAAATAGACTGTATTATCAATTTCCAAATCACTCAAATTGCTATTATTTACAATACAACTACTAAAATTTTCTAGCCATTGATCTTTCCATCGAGTTTAGACCATTAACCCAAAAGCTACAATTAGAATCGATCTCTGCCAATTAAGTTATAATATGGAAGATTATGAATACCAAATAGAAACACATAAACTGGGCATAACTAAAAATAACAAACATTTGAAAATTAAGGTTTACCTAAGAACGGGATGATGAGGAGCACACTTACGAGCAATAGGGAAAAAACAACACCAAGTGTGATTCCTCTTGCTTTTTTTCTATTAAGCATATGTTAGCCAACTCATATCTCTCGATATTATTGTTATTATCTTGTAAATATTTTGTCAATTATGTTTGTTAAGAATGATTGTACTTTCTCTTTTTAGCTCCTTGATTTGCTCTTCCTATTGTATTATATATTGTACCTCCTTTATGGAATGAAGACAAGGAATATCATTAACTTACATGGTATCACCATCCTTTGGCTTGATCTCGATCTTGCCACCACCACCCATCCCTTCCTTCATGTTTTAACCGTCGACCTCCATGGCCGACAACAGAGACACACCCACCAACAACCCCAATAAAGCCAACACATCCGGCAAACCTCAGCTGCTTCATCCCGTCTTCACTCTCACTAACATCCAAAATAAGGTTCATGTTCTCGACGGTGTGAAAGTATCCTACACTACGTGGGTTAAACTCTTTATGCTCACCGCCACCGGCTACGATGTTGTTGATCACATCGATGGCTCCCCCCACCCAAATCAACCTCCTCGGACTACTCCACGTGGAAGAAGATCGATGCCCATGTCCTCCAATGGATATACGACACTCTCTCTGATGATCTTCTAGCCCGCGTATTAGAAGAACAATCAACAGGCCACCAAGCCTGGCTCCGTGTCCGCAACATGTTCCTCAACAACAAAGGTTCTCACGCTGCGTCGCTCTAACACGAACTCACCAACATCAAACTATCTGATCTCCCCACCCTCAAAGCCTACTGCCAGCGCATTCGCAAACTAGCCGATAAGTTAGCCACGGTTGATTGCCCCCTTAATAACACATAACGAGTCATATATCTCGTCCGCGGCTTACCCCACAAATTCAATATTGTGGCATCCATCCTGAATCAAAGTCTTCCTGCATGGAAAAATGCTTGCGACCTTCTTCAATCCGAATAAAGAAGGCTTCAAGCTCGTGATACTCTCACACCCACACCCATGGTTTCCACCACTCTCAATCAACCACCAGATCGAGTCCACCAACCACCACCATCCAACTATGACCAGCGCTGCCAAGCAGCTCCCCGGAAAGATTCGGCCAATAAACCTCGATACCCACAAAAGCCCAATAACACCAACCACTACCCGTACTACCCCACTCAAAATCCATATGACCAACCCTGAGCCCTCCTTATAATCCACCTACTCAGCCCAACAACACAAACCCGACCTATTTCAATCGGTCACCACCAGCCCAAGCCTAGTCCCACATAACTGAAACCGACCCCTTTCAACTAACCCAATTAGCAGACGTGATGCAGGCTCTCACACTGGATTCAAGATTTGATCAGTGGTACTTTGATATGGGTGCTTCATCACACATCACATCTGATCGAGGTAAACTTACTAATTTCTCTTCGTATTCACCAATAACGTCAATATTTGTTGGTAATGGCAATAAACTTCCAGTTTTGGGCTCAGGATCCACCTCCACCTCCATACTATCAAAACCGTTACATCTTAACTCTGCCTCTACAATCCATCTTTTGTCAAAAATCTCATTTCCATAAGACAAATTAATGTTGATAACTGAACCTCTATTGAGTTTGACCCCTTTGGTTTTACTGTGAAGGATTTCTTGGATGGCACGATCCTGACTCGTCACAACAGTACGAGTGATCTCTACCCACCCCACTCCACAGCTTCCGCCACCTCATGTTTTGCTTCCAATAAAGACCACTCGTATTGGCACCATCGTCTTGGATACCCGGGTCAACATGTCATGGACTTTCTCCGAACCAAGAATTTTATTTCATGCAATAAAGTTAAATTTCATTTTGTTTGTCGTTCTTGTAAATTGACGAAACAAAAACGATTGCCTTTTAATGATTCTACAAGTTGCACGTTTATGCAATTTTCTACATTACATTGAGATTTGTGGACATCTCCGATTTTGAGCGATGCAGGTTACAAATACTACATGGTATTAACGGATGACTTCACACAATATACGTGGGTTTACGCGGTAAAATTTGAATCGGATACTTTTGCAAAATTTACTCAATTTTATCAATTCGTTAAAACCCAATTCCGTTTATATATTCAATCATTTCAATGTGACATGGGTGGCGAATTTGACAACACCAACTTTTAAAATTTTGCATCTCAAAACGGTATTAAACTTCGTTTTCGTGCCCACACACTTCTCAACAAAACGGGAAATCCTAAGGCATGATCCACCGTATTAACGAAATCATGTTTACACTCCTCACTCATGCGTCACTGCCCTCATCCTTTTGGGTCGAAGCTCTCCATGCGGCTTCCTACCTTCATAACATTCTTCCCACCAAAGTCCACAACAACCGGACACCCCTATCCCTCCTTTACCTCCGCCACCCTTCTTATGATGACCTACGCGTTTTCAGATGCTTATGTTATCCCAACCTATCTTCCACTCGCAAACACAAGCTCGATCCAAGATCCACGCCTTGCGTTTTTCTTGGGTACCCGGCAAATTACCGTGGGTATCGTTGTCTCGAAATTTCCACACGCAAAACCACTTTCTCAAGACATGTAACCTTTGATGAGGATACCTTCCCATTTGCAAACCCATGCCAACCTCCCACCATACATTCCTTCCTTGACCCTTCCCCACTTTTGTACTCTGACATATACCAAACTTCCCTCCCTCAACCGACCCCACACACCACACTCCCACCAGCATTGAAATCGGCCCAAACAACCTATCCAACCCACAACCCCACCCGCCACAAAGCCCACACTTCAGCCAACCAATCGTTCCTTTTTCTGTGAGCCCTCATACCTCCAGCCCATCACCTACCTTCACTGTTCTAACTCCTCCTTCATCCACGACCCAACATCCCACCCCCTCTTCCTCTGGCCCAGCTCCACCGAACTCCCCCACACCCTCAACCGTCCAACCCAATCTATCACACCCACGAATGCCCCATCCTCCAACGCACACCCATCCCATGCAAACCCGATCACAAGCGGGAATATTCAAACCTAAAAACCATATGAACCTCAACACTGTCACCTCCTCTTCCATTTCCACACTACCAAAATCTCATCTTACCACCCTTTATGACCCAAACTAGAATATGGCCATGACAAATGAATATGAAGCATTATTGGAAAATAATACTTGGGAATTAGTACCTAGACCTAAGGATGTACCGATCATACGATGCATGTGGCTCTTTAAACACAAATATCATGCTGACGGCATATTAGAACGACATAAAGCCCGACTCGTGGTCAATGGCAAAAGTCAAATGATGGGAATTGATTGTGATGAAACTTTTAGCCCTGTCATTAAACCTACCACCATTCGGACAGTTCTCAATCTAGCAGTCTCAAAGCAATGGCCTATACATCAATTAGATGTCAAAAACACCTTTCTACACGACCATCTAAAAGAGACAATTTATATGTTCCAACCGCCCGGGTTCACCTCTGCCACACATCCCAAGCACGTATATAAAGTCAACAAATCATTATATGGCTTAAAGCAAGCACTACGTGCTGGTATCAACGATTTGCAAGGTTCATTACAAAATATGGCTTCAAAAGTAGTGCTTGTGACACATCTCTATTCCTCTATCAACAAGGCAATCACATGGCATATCTGCTTTTGTATGTTGATGACATAATTCTCACTACTTTTAATAATTCCCTTCTCCGTGACTTTATTCAGACTCTATCAATTGAATTCAGCATGACAGATCTGGGGTCATTGCATAATTTCCTGGGTATCAAAGTTGAAAAACAACAAGGTGGTCTTCTTCTATCACCGTCAAAATATGCATCAGACATTCTTGCTCGAGAAAACATGTCTAACTTACCCACAAGTACACCAATTGAGATAGGCTCCAAACTAAGCACCACTCAGGGAGATCCATTTTTCTAACAGCTCATTTTATCGAAGTCTGGCTGGAGCCTTACAATATCTCATCATAACAAGGCCTGACATTTCGTATGTTGTCCAACAAGTCTGCCTCTTCATGCATGCACCACACAACCCACACTACCAGTTACTAAAGTGCATCCTTTGATACATCAAGGGTACACTCACTCAAGGGCTCTTCATTTCACCTTCCTTGTCTACCACCTTGACTGCATACTCTAATGCGGATTGGGGAGGGTGCCCGGACTCTCGGCGCTCCACGTCCGACTATTGTGTATTCATGGGCAACAATCTCATTTCATGGTCATCCAAGAGGCAACCCACGGTCGCGAGATCTAGTGCAGAAGCCGAATATCGTGGTGTTGCCAACGCAATTGCAGAATTAACCTGGGTTTGCAATCTGTTACTCGAACTACATGTCATGTTCGCCACACCTTCATAATTTACTGTGATAACATCTCTGCCGTCTACCTGTCCGGAAATCCAGTACAACACCAACAAACAAAACACATTGAACCGGATATTCATTTCGTTAGAGATAAAGTGCACCTTGGCGAGGTCAAGGTTCTTCACGTGCCAGCAGACTAGCAATATGAAAATATATTTACGAAAGGGCTACCAAAACATTTGTTTTAACGTTTTCGATCCAGTTTATGCCTTCGCACATCTGCAGCTCAAACTGTGGGGGACTGTTAGCCAACTTATTATCTTGTAAATATTTTGTCAGTTATGTTTGTTAGGAATGGTTGTGTTTTCTATTTTTAGCTCCTTGATTTGCTCTTCCTATTGTATTATATATTGTACCTCCTTAATTATCTTTTAAAGAACAAGAAAAGTATAAAAAATTATTAATTTATTTATATGATTTAAATGTTATAAAAACTATTACAGATCAAACTTAAATTTCAAATCAATTTAAATTTATATTTTATAAATACTTTCAATAATTAATTATTCATTTAGTTATTTAACCAAGTTATATCATAAATAATTATTAAATTAATTTTTTCTTTTTCACACTTTAATACTCAACATTTATTTAATCAATTATTACAAACTAAATAATATTAAATTTACACATTTCACTAATGATTTATTAAACTAATTATCAAAACCCCAAATCCCAAATTGAAACTCTAGTCTTCCAAGTCAGTAATCATAATATTGTTTTTAATCATAAGACATTTTTCTTTAGGTTAAACCGTAAGAAAATCCTGCTGTCTATTTACGTATTCTAGAAATCAAATCAAATACATCCTATAATCAAAGTGAGTATTCATTGTCTTTTTTATATGTTTTATATTTTGAGAAAATCATGTGATTCAATATACAATTAGTGATATTCATTGTTATTTTATTTCATTCTCAATTTAATTCAAGACATGTTATGTTATTACTTGCAATTATGTGTTCATAGTTAGATAAACCGAAGGATACAATTATTAATTCATGCAACCACGGTAACAATGATAGATCTATTGGTTTGACAAACCCACCCCATTTGCTTAGTCGCGTGGTGATTGGAACCGGAATCATTCATTCTATAAGGCTTCGTCTGCGGACCGAGTCAATTTAGTCATTAGGTTTAGTTGTGTTGGTTTGTCTTTTATGTTATATTATTGCATTATAAGTCTTGACATTGCCATGTGAATTGAATTGTTTTCAATCTATTTAATCAATCTATATATGCATTCCAACCTATGTTTACTCACCGGCTAATTCGTTAGCTGACTCGTTACTTTCTCACATGATTTCAGAAATGCTGATTAGTGAATTCTTCATGCTCATATAGGACTTGGACCTAGAATAATAAGGATTCTTCATGCTGATTATTGATTAGTGAATTCTTCATGCTCATAATATACACCATGGTTTTCTCAAACATAAACATAAGGATTCACATTTGACTAATTTTACTAGACATTCAACATTAATTCACCATTTCTTATCAAATGTCACAAATTACACACAAAAGATGTAATCAAGTGTTATAAAAATAACTTGAGGTTTTCCAACATAATATGCTTATAACACCTACAAAGTTAAAACATTTCATCAAACTTATCTACATAAACAAAATGAAGAATTATGTACAAGTAATTAAAACATGTCTAAGTTACATCTAATCAAGCGATAATATGAGTTTGACCCATGAGGCTTACAAAAACCACACCCAAAGTCAAGAACATGAAATAGCTCATAGTAAATCTCAAGGAATTTAAACCAAAATCAAGTGGCAATTGCATAAGTGATGTTAGATCCTCTTTAAAAATGCTCAAGTGTAATCTTAGCCTTAATCTTTAAAGATTTGCCCACAATCACCTAAGAAACTTGAAAGAACTAGGGTTTGATGTAATAAGTCGGATATATTGGGCATAAAACCCATAGCCAAACACAATTGTGTTCTTCCAAATTGTGTTGGTAGTTCGCATATCATACAAATCCACCTGAGTAACGCAGTGGTGTTTATTTCAAACACAGTTATGTATTAAGAGAGGGACAAAAAACGAGTGGGGATGGAATCGTTTCCGGAATTCATTGCCAATGGACATGGAGGGTGATGGGTCCAGGTTGCCGGACTCAGTAACAACAAACTTGTCTGGAGAAAGACGCTTGGGTTGCTGATCGTCTTGCTGAAACAGGACTGTCGCTGCTTAATTCATCCCTACCACCTAACAAAACCAACACCAGCTACTTTTGACAAAAGAGGAGGCTTGCTCTGCTCCAGCTTCGCAATCCTCAATGACTATCACAGCCCCAACAAGATCTCATCTACCAGATCCCGCACCTGACCATTAATACTTACACTTCTATGCTGGATAACTACCAGATATATGGATGTTTAGCACTAGAATAATTACGTCTACTTTCAGCTTCTTTTTTGTATTCATAATGGCTTGCTATTTTACTGTATTGTCATGCCTAAGAATCATAAGCGTTGTTCCTGAGCTGTACTTGAGGATCTAGTGCAGAGCTTACAGCTCCAGATGTACTGATTCAGTTACCCCTTCATATAGTAAGTACATCAATCATCACAAACATTTACATTTTCAACGTTGACTTCATTTTTCAGAAAAATTCATCAGTTTCCTCTCTCTCACACACACACAAAATAAATAAATAAACAAATAATAAAATAGATAAAATAATAAAAAAATACAAATAAAAACTAGTCCAGTTGAATTCCACAGTATAAACCATGTGTTCGCTTAATGAAAGATAAAATTAAAAGCAGAGTCAACCCTAATAATCTGGGTCGCTGATCAAAAAAGAAAGTTGCATCAGTCAGTGGAGAACAAATGCAACCCAAAATCTTTACCTGTACAGCTTGTATTTCAGGGGTTATAATTACTATACACCCTCTACAATTATTGTTTTTTTCTAATTTGAATTTATTTATCCTCTAACATCGTTTATGATGCAAGTGTTCCTTCACTGACTTGATTGTCATCAGCAGGATCTGAAGGTTGACTTTTAGGTTTGACTACAATGCGAGAAAACCCATACCCTAAAGAGCTTCCGCTAGTTTCACACAACTGCAAAATGCAATGTTTATTAGGAAAGCAAATCATGTGTGGGCTGGAGATTTTAGAATTAAATTACTAAATTATAAATATATTTTAAGATGCAACAAAATATTGCAAAGAGTGGATACCTCAGTTAGTTCAGAAAGGTGACGGGATCTAAACTCGTTGATTGTGGCTGCTATCTCAGACATTGGTAATTTAGCCTATCAAAAAGAAGAGTTTACAGTTAGCTATCAAACATAGTGAACATGAAAAGATCTACATGCAACACAATGGGTGGGTTGTGTTAACAGTTAGCTATTTTCAAAAGACATTTTTCAAAAGTTAGTAGTTGATTAACATGATAACAGCAAGCTATATTATTTAGAGGGCTGTGTGCATCATAAATACACATTGGGCCTTTTGACCTGTAAATAAAACATCCAAACAAAAAGATCCACTACAAGAGTACAAGGTATTAATTGCTCAGCAAAATGACACGCCCTAATCCCGAAAGAAAAAGAAACCGTTTCTGTAAGATGATAAAATACTGAATAATATTATTGAACAGTTAGGTTACAATATATCTAAAAACCTAACTGAGCTCGTGGGCTCATTCTAATCAAACCCTAATAATAATATAGTCTAATACTCTCCCGCTGTCGTAGCGGAAGTAACCTGACGCTATGACCGGGAAAACAAAAAAAACATAAAACAATAATAATAAGATAAACATGCTTCGATCGACTTGACTATCCAAACTATTGCCAACAAACAATATTATGCTTGATATTGTCATCCATATTTTGGTTGATTATGCTATCCATAGTTTGCTTGATATTTCATGTTTCTTGATTCTTGGAATAGTATGTTGAGACCTGACAACCATAGTCGTTGGCGATGTCTCAAAGCTACCAAGCGGCACTCTCTTGGATCCGTAGATCAAGATATGACATAAGTGGATATAAATAAAAAGAAAAGAAAACAAGACCGGTGACCGTAGTCAGGTGGTGGTCTCTTGGATCGGTAGATCAGGAGATAAGATTCGTAGATCTGAAAAGAATAGAAATATTTAATCAAACCATAGTTTGAGATCGGTGGCCATGGACCGTGGTCCTTTATGTGGCTAAAACACCGATGAATGAAAAAAAATAAAATAAAACAAAGAAAACATAGTGACCGCCTTGGTTTTAAAAATAGCGCGTGAGGCGCGCTTAAGGCGTGAGGCTCTAGAGGCAATCAGGAAAACGCCTCGAGGCTTTGAGTAGCACATCTAGGTCAAATTTGGTCAACATTGGTCAAGATTAGGGTCTGTAAGGGATGATACATAGAAATAACCAAAGGGATGATGAGATTATGAATAACTTATATGGTAAAAAAAGCCAATATGTAAATTTTTTTAGATAAATGCAACTTTTGGCTATACATATGGCTTATTTTATTGTACATAGAACAACGCCTCGCATACGTGAGGCACTCGCCTCATACCTCATGCATAGCGCCTCGGCTTTTCAGACCTAAACGCC
>BJCM01083184.1:0-11663 GCA_018326385.1 Flaveria bidentis | reverse complement strand
TGTTAGTGGTGCAATAAATAATAACTCTGAATTGAAAAAAAGGTTCCCACTTGCCACTTGCCACTTGCCCATGGAAACTGCATATATCAAAGCTAAATACAGATGAGTTGTTTGTTGTGAAGACTTTTGTAGAAGAGCATAATTGTATGCAAACAAGAAAGCTCAGGCTTTACACAACTTCAGTGATTGCTAAAGAAGTAGAACCCCTACTGGATTGTAACCCTAATATACCCCTAAAGGCCCTACAAGACATCTTACAGAGCAAAAACCAGATTCAAATATCTATCAAAAAAATCTTTATGGCAAAAGTGATGGCATTGAAGAAAATGGAGGGTGATTATGTATCTCAGTATGGATTATTGAGGGATTACTATCAAGAGTTGTTAAGATCTAACCCATGCTCAACAGTTAAGTTAGAGGTTGAAAGGGAGTGTAACCCTAGTAGTTCAACTAGACAGTTCAAAAGGCTTTACATATGCTTTGCTACTATGAAAGTTTGGTTTAAAACATATGGAAGAGACCTGTTAGGTCTAGATGAGACCTTTATGAAAGGTCCATTCCCAGGACAAATGTTAACTGCGGTTGGTGTTGACTCCAATAATGGAATTTATCCAGTAGCATATGCAGTGGTGGAGGCTGAAACAACAGATTCATGGACATGGTTTCTACAACTTCTTGGTGATGATCTAGATCTAGGCATAAACTCAAACTTCACTTTCATAAGTGACAGGCATAAGGTAATTGTACCTACTTTTATTAATTGCAATATGTATAAACCTTTAAAAGAGAAATTATATCATCTATTTTAACCTGTTTAGGGAATTGTACCTGCTGTTAAGAAGGTGTTTCCAGCAGCTGAGCATACGTTTTGCCTAAGGCACATTCATGAGAACATGAAAGCAAAATGGAGATGGCACATGTATAAGGATCTTTTATGAAAATGTGCAAGTTCAACCACAATCCCTGAATTTGAAAAACACATGGAGACCATAAGGAAACAAGATCCATCCTTGTTGATTGGTTGAAGCAAATCCCTTCAAAGCATTGGAGTAGGTCTTACTTTAGTGGTATGTGTTACTTGTCTTTACAATTGATGTTTTTCAAAACCCAGAATTAGTAGCTTACACAATATTTGTTTATAAAACAGGTAGGCCGGCATGTGATATTTTATTAAACAATATTTGTGAAGTCTTTAACAAGCAGTTGGTTGGGGTAGAGACAAGCCTATAATTTCATGTCTTGAGTATGTTAAGGAATACATGTTAAAAAGGCTTGTTGTTGTTCACAAGTTGATTTCAAAGTGTCCATTAAGAAATAAGCAAGTGAGTATAGTGTTATCATGGCTAGAGTTAAAAAATACCAAGTAAGTGGACCATGGATGGATCAAGTTTGTGTCGACTTAGAGAAACAAACATGCTCATGTAGAAAATGGGAGCTTACAGGCATGCCTTGTAAGCATGCAGTAGCTTGCATATGGGATTTGGCAACTTATGACCAGCAAAATACAATTCTCGAGGCTTGGGTGTCCAGAGTGTATTGGTTAGAAACCTGGAAGGATGTATATAAAAACACCCTTGAGTCTATCAATGGGAGACCCATGTGGATGCCATCAAATACCCCAACTACACTGATACCTCTAAAGCATCATACTCAAGTTGGCAGACCAAGAAAGAAGAGGAAAAAATCAGTTGAGGAGGTGGATGCAAGTAAAGTTAACAAAGATGGGAAGTTGGTGAAAATAAGATTTTCTGTTAAGTGTGGTATGTGCAAGAATTATGAACACAACAAAAGGTCATGCAAGGGACGGGGTTTATCACAACAACTTTCACAAGATGCTCCTTTGGATAGGTAGTAGTCGGCTGGTTTATGAATTTTGCATATGGATTTTCAGTTAACTGTCACTCTTGCTTTTTAGATGTAATCAAAAGCCATGTATGATATTGTTTCTGTAATTATCACCACAAAATGTCCATTTGCATCCATTAAACTTGTACAATCATTACTAATTGACCTTTACAATATTTAGAAGAAAATTAGGTCAATTGGTATAAAATAACTTCTATTACTTCACTAACAAATCAAGTACACAATAAAAAAGAACCAACTAAAAATTAACACATTCTATATTTTTTCACTTGATGCTGCAACCTCTCGGCACTTTCTTCTGTCATGTTGCTTGATCTTAACAACCCATTAATAATTTCGTAGATCTTGAACATAGTGCAGGTTCAGCCCAACTAACAAAATCATAATTTTTCCCCATTCTCGCACTACAATTAAATATGCGGCCTGGATTTTTTACGATCCATGATGTTCAAACAAAAGTTTCAGATCCACATTTACCACATCTGACCATCGTTTTCCTTTGAGAAAAGAGCGACGGGAAGACAAATAGAGAGAAAGGGAGAGGTGAGAGGGTGAGATTGGGGAGGATAGTTGAGGTGATAAGTAAAAGAAACTCTTATAATGGTTTTACAAAAAAGAAGGAGGAAAGAAAAAATGACCAAAATGTCCCTGCAGAAGAGAGAAAAAGATGCACATTTAACTGTTCACATTAACGGAGCCACAAGAATGCAAACAAGAAAAAAATTAAAAGTATAGGAGCCAATTCAATATTTTAAAACTATAGGGATACAAACGGTTTCATGGTTTCATAAAACCACACGATTTTCCGCAAATGGTAATTTACTCTTAAACAAAACATAACGAAAATAAGATTTTACTTTCTTAAATTTAAAGTTATCCACTTACCCTACTTATGTGTTTACGGGGCCCTTTTTTATTTTTTGCTTTTTTTTCTCTTTTGAAAGAACAAATTGGCAACAATTGCATTTATGCTAAAACTTATTAGACCTAATATATGAATCAAATCAAATAAAAGAAACAGAGGATTTGAACAGCTTCAAGAAGGTGACACCATAAACCGCCGCCATTGAAGCTCAAATTAACAATTTTTGTTCGTCTTTGATTGCTCGATTACTAAATTAGCAGCAAATATCATGTTACAGAGCAAATCATTCGTTCGGAAAACGAAACAAGGGAAAGTTGTTAAAGTAATTTCTCTTCTTCGTCAAAAACCCTAATTCTGGTTACCCTTATTACTGTGTGTGCCAAAAGTAATCTACTTTCTGAACGCAGGTGGTCAGAGAACATTATCTTAGAGATGATATATACTGTGGAGCTTCGTTTTGCCAAGTTTGTGATACCAAAGGAGCTCGTTTCACTTCCCCTGAATCCACAATTCTTATTCTTGATACTAATGTTGTTCTGAATCAGGTAAAATTTATGATATCTCGTTAAAAATCCTCACTTTGTGGTTGTTGATAGCTGCTGTAGTGAATTAGCGTTTGCTGTTATGTGTTTTAGTATGTCAGAGTAGTCTTAAAAGTTATGATGAACACAAATATATCTGTTTGTAGTTTATAAAGCTTTTCTAAACTATACCAAAGGTGCAATTGTTGTCTTTAGAGATGACTAATTCATATTACTTGGAAATTGAATGATATAACTTACATTGAACCATGGAAGCCATAATGTGTTTTTACTTTTGCAATGGACACTATCTCTCTGATAAAACAAATTAAACAAGAACTACAATATATTAGAGGGGACTCGTAGTTTGTGGTGCAGTGTCATTAGAGTAAACTAATTCCACCCCATAGGAGATGTTTTAGTTTTTATATTTACAGTCATGTAATAATGGTACCATGTATCTATTAGTATTTATAAACTCTTATATTAATGTACTCTCCCTATTCCTGTCTAGTTAAGGAACATAACCTTAGATATAATTTTTGGCTTAAGTACGTGTCTACAAATGCTTAGAATTTCTCTTATGTTTAGATTGATTTGCTCGAGAATCCAGCAATTGATGATGTTGTGGTGCTTTCTGTTGTGTTGGAAGAGGTCAAGAACAAGAATCTTGCAGTTTACAACCGACTGAGGGCCTTATGTAGCAATACTTTAAGAAGATTCTTTGTTTTTTCTAACGAACATCACAGGTAAGCTGTTTTGTTTTTACAATACTGCTCAATATTTAACCCAAAGGTCAAACTATATGTTTGTCCATTTCACAGATTTCGTGGGACATCTGGATGTTCAACTTTCTGTTCATCTTGAGCCTTATACTTTTGAATATGTTGTTTTACTGTTTAATTTCCAATTTACTGTTGATTTAAGTGAATCTAAGGATAATCACTTGCTTTTTAACTTTGTTTCTGAGTTTTGACAACACAATAGTATT
Organism: Flaveria bidentis; assembly: GCA_018326385.1. Taxonomy (NCBI): domain Eukaryota; kingdom Viridiplantae; phylum Streptophyta; class Magnoliopsida; order Asterales; family Asteraceae; genus Flaveria; species Flaveria bidentis. The sequence continues at coordinate 7,420 of BJCM01083184.1, read as the reverse complement.
TTTTTTTAATTCATGTTAAATTCTATTAGCTTTAGCCCTTATGCAGAACATGGCCTTATTATATCTACCCAACGTTTTACTTATAGTTTCTCTAGATTTGCCTTCCATTGTTTTAAAGCTGGCAACTTGTTATTTTAATACTGCCATCATGTTTATGTTAATTATCTTACATTGTGTGTGAAGGGACACATATGTGAAGGCTATGGCAGGCGAGAGTCCAAATGATCGCAACGACAGAGGTTGTCTATTTACTATACAAGTATATTTGAATGGGGTAGAATGCTTATTTAGTGTCAAACATGCAAGAACCTACTTTGTGATGACAGTGAATGAATAATAGAAATTGTTAATATCAAATCTTGTTAAGTGTGATTCAAAGATCAAATTTAGAAACAAAAGTTATATTTTTTCTAAAATTAACTCATTGATTTTAAATCAGCTATAAGGGTGGCGGCCCAGTGGTACCAGAACCATCTTGGTGGTGCCACAAGAATCTTAATGGTCACAAATGACAGGGAAAATAAGAGAAAGGCCATTGAAGAGGGAATATCTGCAGATACAGGTATGACTGAAGTCCATGGCCAAGTAAATAATGCTCTAATTTTTATCACCAATATTGATGTGCATTACGGCTTACTTTTTGCTTTGTTTCAGTGGAGTCATATGTGAAATCACTTGGTCAACCAGCCCTTCTTGATCTGCTTGTTCAACCTCACTCATCTGAGGATATGGAAATTGAAGATTTGAGGCCTACAAAGAAGAAAGCTATATATACTGAGGTATTGATACTCAAATTACAAGTATGCCATTGATGGTTGCATTGTATCTAGTAGTCATTCATTCACATTTTGGCAATATTATTTTGGTTCCAGCATAAACCCATGTCAGAGATTACATCTGGAATACGATGTGGAATATATCATCAAGGAAAACTTCGTGTCAACCGTTATAATCCATTCGAAGCATATGTTGGAAGTGAGAGTATTGGTGATGAAATAATAATATCTGGGCGTGGAAATATGAATAGAGCTTTTGATGGAGATATAGTTGCAGTTGAACTCTTGCCTCAAGATCAATGGCAAAATGAAGCATCTCTTCACATAGCTGAAGAAGGTAATTCAACAGCAGATTTAAGTTCCAGTAGAAGAAACCCTTTACGGCTTTAGATTAGGGTCTTGCGTACAATAGGAGATCAATCTTTCATGCTCTTTTCCAGTTCAGTGCCCTATAAGCTATTAAAGAATATTATTATTGCTTGTTAATTTTTTATTTTTAAATTGTGTTTTAGATGATGAAGAAGATGATGGTGTCTACCTAGCACCGAGCAGTGCTGATGATGCTCCTAGAAATGCTAATCCAGCACAAGGATCTGCTGACAATGTGAATAATTCTCCTTCTCGTCCTTCTGGGCGTGTTGTTGGCATCATAAAACGGAACTGGCATGCGTAAGTCATGTTAGATATAATTCATCTTATAGTCACCACTGCAACAAACTGAAATGATTTCCTCCTATTAGTTCATATGATTTTTACTTGACAATTTGACATCATGTTTTACAGTTATTGTGGATCTTTGGAGCCAATGCCTATGCCCGCTGGCAATGCTGGTATTGCTCATGCTCTATTCATCTCTAAGGATCGAAGATTTCCTAAGATACGAATCCAAACTCGCCAGCTCGGGAATCTTCTTGACAAAAGAATTATTGTTGCGGTCGATACTTGGGATTGTCAATCTAGATACCCTTCTGGCCATTATGTTCGCACAATAGGAGATATCGGAGATCGGGAAACTGAAACAGAGGTAAATTGTATTTATAATGTTTCTGCTTATTAAAATATACATCTGACATTTCTTGTATAATTCTAATATCATTGACCAAATGGTGCAGGTTGTGTTAATAGAAAATGATATAGATGCAAGACCATTTTCTTCTCAAGTCTTGGCATGCCTGCCACCCTTACCATGGTCAGTGTCCTCAGAAGATTTATCGAATCCTATTAGACAGGACTTGCGTCATTTACGCATATTTAGTGTGGACCCACCAGGTATAAGAAAAAAAATCTTTCTAATGTAAATCAAGATATGGTTATACAGTGTTGCATATCAAATAAGCTTTGTGGCTGTACAGGGTGCAAGGATATTGATGATGCTTTGCATTGTACTTCACTTCCCAATGGGAACTTTGAAGTTGGAGTTCGTATCCTCAAAACATTTTTTTTATAGATTCTTTAGACAATGATTATTAGTGAGTTTGTGTCCTTTACTATTGCTGATCAGATATTGCTGATGTCACAAATTTTGTTCACCCTGGAACACCCCTCGATAGTGAAGCTACACAAAGAGGAACTTCTACCTACCTTGTTGAACGCCGTATTGACATGCTTCCCAAACCTCTTACAGAAGGTATTGCAGCGGGTGTTTAAATAATGTGCACATGCTAACTCTGCAAGATAAAAGTGAATCATCAGTTTCTTGACTTGTTTACTAAATATATTTGCAGATATATGTTCTCTTAGGGCTGATGTGGAGAGACTTGCCTTTTCTGTTATCTGGGTATGGTTTTTGTCCACTTGATGCGAGTTCTTATATCAATGTTGCATAAATTTTTTGTGAAATTTGTGTATTCGTGTGGAACTGTTAATGCAACATACCAAGTTAACAACCTTTTTCTCATTTTTAATATTTTTTAGGAAATGACTCCAGATGCACATGTTATATCTACCAGATATACAAAGAGCGTGATCAAATCATGCGCTGCCTTGTCTTATGTTGAAGCTCAAGCAAGGATGGATGACAGGTGCATGAAAAGTTTATTTGTTCTTTGCATTGATCATTCACATTGGATATTTTTTTACTACTTTAATTGTTTATTACGTAGTTTACTCTTTACCTTGTCATCTATGCGACTGTATACCATACTTTGCAACTTATTTTTTATCTTCTAAAATCAGATTTTAGTTTGAACCACAGAGCTAGAATTCTTGTTTCTTTATTCATTAGTCAATACCTATGTTGCTATATTTTTCTTTTCAACTAACGTTATAATGTTTTCATTTTCAGCCGCCTGATGGATCCAGTTACTGTGGATTTGCGGAATATGAATGCTTTAGCAAAAGTATGTAATTGATGTTATCTCTTACACACCTGTCTATTAAAATGTCTTTTAGTTTTAATCATCAACTATGAGCTTTTGCCACCTGGTCAGTGGATTGTATAGAACAACAAGACATTGTTAATACAACATTAACTCCTTAAAAGTATATGCTCTAATTATCACCGTAAGTCAAGGAGCTAATAATGAAAATTAATTTTTTTAACAATACTATTAATGCATCTGGTGTTGTAGATAATGCGGCAAAGGCGTATTGAAAGAGGAGCCATAACTCTTGCTTCTGCAGAAGTCAAATTCCAAGTTGACACCGAGACTCATGATCCTCTTGATATTGGTAAATTTTTTTTTTCGTATTGTAAGAATTATATTTATATCAAGTCTTGTTTTATTTTATCCCATATTCCCATATATATTTTATATGATCTTTTCTGCAGGCATGTATCAAATCAGAGAAGCAAACCAAATGGTTGAAGAGTTTATGCTTGCTGCTAACGTTTCAGTTGCTGAACAAATCCTTAAGAACTTCCCTCAGTGTTCACTATTGAGGTTAGTTGCTGATTCATGTCAGTTGACACATGTTATTGTTAATGCATTCATGTTGATAGATTTTGTCTTTTATTTCATAAAAATCTACTTACAGGCGGCATCCTAGTCCAACCAAAGAAATGCTTGAACCTTTGTTACGTACTGCTGCTGCTGTTGGTCTTGATTTAGATGTGTCATCATCCAAAGCACTTGCTGACTCACTTGACCGTGCTGTGGTTAGTTCTGTCTGCTAAAACTCACCAGCAAATGTATCAAATTCAAATTCATTTGGCAAGTCATCACAAAAGCTTCAGCTTGTTAGTAATTATTTTTTCGTATATCAAAATTTTCAGGGTGATGATCCATACTTCAATAAGTTGATTCGTATCCTAGCAACAAGATGTATGACACAGGTTGGTATACTTAATTAGTTTAGCTTTATTTTTATTTATCTGGGAGTTTCTTTCCATTAATATATCTTTTTCTCAGGCTGTTTACTTCTGTAGTGGTGATCTTAGCCCTCCAGAGTTTCACCATTATGGGCTTGCTGCACCTCTTTACACACATTTCACCTCACCAATTAGAAGATACGCAGGTAACTGAGATTTACCACCGACACGCACACACACGCGCGCCTGCCTGTGGGTGGATGGTGTCATTTTTTTTGTACTTTCTAAGATCTAACTATCTTTAATGGTTGCAGATGTGATAGTCCACAGGTTGCTTGCTGCATCTTTAGGAATATACAAGCTGCCACCCATATTTCAAGACAGACCACAGCTTACTAGCATTGCTGACAGTAAGACATCTAAAACTGAATTGTGTTAAAAAACAAAAACTTTTCTTTCTGGCTTGACTATCACCCTTAGATATTCATGTGTAAAATTATTATCGCATTATGTTTCTGTTTACTTAATATCAGCGGTAGATTTTAAGAATTAACTGTCAACAAATAAATAATATGGAACTACACTTATTGCTCTTTTATATAATTTTCTTGTATTTGCTTATTGCTCATTTGATGGTTTGTCCAGATCTAAATTATCGACATAGGAATGCTCAGATGGCAAGCCGCGCCTCCATAGAGCTACATACTATAATATTCTTCAGAAAAAGGTATCCAACATAAAATTGTTAGCACCCCCAATCCTTGATATAACATCATCATGATTGTCATCTTTTTCTTTCTCTATGTTCTTGCAGGCCTACTGACACCGAAGCCAGAATTGTTAAAATCAGAGCGAATGGATTTATTGTTTTTGTGCCAAAGTATGTCTTTGACTTTTAGGATTTATCGTGTTACTCTGTCATCTTATGATTGGTTGTTGAAATATTTATGCTACATGATATGTTGATTCACTTTGATTTTGAGGTCAACTGAACTGAGTTTTTGAATAAGAGAACCTTTATAGAAGTACAGACTACAGACTTACAATGTATCTCACTTTGTAGGTATGGTATTGAAGGCCCAGTGCACTTGACAATGAGAGGTGCAAAAGGAGGGGGAGAATGGGTGGTGGATGAGCAGCAACAGGTGATCAAAAAGGTTGACGGGTCAGTTTCTTATGGCGTTCTTCAGACTGTAAAGATTCATATGGAGGTTGTTGAACCTCAACCCAACCGCCCTAAACTTCAGCTCACTCTTATTTAAATTGTAAGATTCTTAATTAATATTATTTATATGAATTTTAAGGACCATGGTTATATACGAGATCAACACCGTTTTCTGATTGTTCTTGTTCTTTTGATTTTTTGATTTTTATTAGTTTTTGTGTACATACACTGAATTGTTGACCCTACCAACTACCTCCATCATTAAATAAAAAGTCTTTTCATTTACTATATCCATGGACCGTGGTGTATTGAATGTTGCATTTCTGCTATAAGGCCTTACTTCTGGCTCCATCTCTAAAACTCAAATTAGGCTATTTAACTATATTTTATTATTATTATTTATTATATAAGTACTGTTATGTTTGTATAAGTAAAACTGTTTTAGGCTCCCATGTCTGTTAAAACTATGTGTATGACGCTGAGCTTGTTTATTAGATGAGCTTCAATTTAGGCTTGAATTAATCTAGATTCAAACTTTTAGTGAGATGACTTTAGAGTTTTACTAAAAGCTCGGCTCGTTTAGCCCCTACCCCTATGTCTGTTGTAGACGGTTTTATTGACAATACTCGTCTCGAACACTGTTAAATCCAATTAAAAAAGCTTACAGTATATCTGTGACCAAGTAAGATGTTTCAGAACCAACAATAAATCTATATAAATTCAATTAACATAGGTACATAGAATTGATTGACTGATGCCTTTTCGCACATAATAATACATAAATCTTGAGTATTATCAACGTGGTTGTATAACTTAATGTCGCTAGCCTGTATACCCATTTGTAATCTAAGGCAGATCTTGTAAACAGTTGCTTATATCATGTCAAAATCCACATGAACACTGCTGACCATCCAGTTAGCGCGAATGCTGAAGCTAAGTAACCCCACATAGTAAGTACCGAACACTCCTCTTGTCCCACATTGAACAGTTGTGCCATCGTACCTGATTAATATATATGATGTTGTCAACCATTTTGGTCCAAGCTATGACTATTGACTAATAAGAATTCATGCTAACAATTTGATCAATAACACTCTTAACTTTCATAACTGTAATTCTGAAATGTACAAAAATTGCTTACTGATATTCATTGCAGGGGGGACAGTATACTGAATTAATAACACAAAACTGAATAGGGGATCTGATGGTAGTAATCCTAGATTAGTCGCTGCTTTAACCACCCCAATTCCCACCATAGGGAGAATCACGCATCGAACACAAATGCTTGTGATTATGATAACCGGTTTGATGCTCGCCCTCCTCAATCCTGTACGAAAATGGATTAAAGATCATGATATTCAACAAATCATAGATATATGGCTACATTTTATCATTATTCACCTTGTATAAGGTTGCCTCCTAGTATAAGACTGATACATGGTATTGTTCCTTCCCTGAACAACATGCAGATTTTATTTAAGGCTAATCACTACATAAAAACAAACATCAACTTTGATCTAGTTGGGATTGAATTTAATCAATGTACCCGAGTAATGTAACAGAATCTTGAATAACTCGTAATGGAGCATTGTCTCCAATCACAAGGTTTTTCAGCCATGGTGTTGCCCCAAAAATAAGTCCTACAATCTGAAGACAGATATATATGTTGCAAGCTTATATACAAGTGAGTAATAATAAAAATAATAAGTAGATATAATGATATAACAGTTTTTTAAAACTCACAGATCCAAGGGTTGGTGGAGCCATCAGTTCCTCCAACACACTGTGGAGCATGTCTTTTACTTTGCTTAAGAAAGATTCATCTTCTTTCTCATCCTTGCTCACTAATCCTTGATGTAAACTCTGCACAAACCGATCACGGAAGCATGATAAAGTTTAACAGTTATACAGGAGTTTAACTGTCAATATAACATTAACTGAACCCATTATATGAAGAACAGGGAGGCTTACGGGTTGGATTTGTGTGTCATCACTAGTCGAGTATGATAAAGGGACAACAACATCAATGTATTCTTGTGTTTCTCCGGTTAGAAGTTGTGTTTTCTCATTGGCATCTGAGTCTTTGTTGGGTTCTTGTGGTGAATCCTCGGTTTCTTTCATTCTTATGTACCTTAAACTCGAGCTTTTTAATAACTGGAAAGTGTATGTCCAAATGTAGAGACTGCCCAGCTGTTCATAATCATGAATTAGATTCAAATGTAAGTGAAA
>BJCM01083177.1:0-10790 GCA_018326385.1 Flaveria bidentis | reverse complement strand
ATATAAGTGTATATAAAGCACATAAGCAGGGTATTTTAAGATACCACAAAATTAAAAACAAGTATTTAATTCAATGCATAAGATACAATAAATTTTGAGGGTAATAACACTATTTACATATTACTCCTTACAATTAGTTACAAATAATCTTACACTTACTAATATTTACATAGAATTTTTCGTTATCTACCCATAAATAAATAAAAAAACTTAATTTGTGTAAGATTTCAACTATATATTTTAATCTATCACATTTAAAAATTTGAGACTACAATTGTAACCTATATTTTTTTAAACGTTTTGGTGAAAACTTTTCCGGAACCGGTTTGTATTTTGTGAGGTACAATAAGTTAATGCGTAAATGTACAATTAATCATACATAACTGTAAAGATTATATGTAGAGGCTGATGCAACTCAAATACTCAAAGTCTCTTGCATGCATGTACATGGGTACTGAAGAAGAATGCTTCGGAAGTTTCACACAAGCAACAGAAATATTCTAAGTGTGAAATCTTCCGAAGCCAAGACCAATATCTTCCGAAACCAAAGATGAATTCTTCCGAAGCTTCAGAGATAAAGTCTTTCGAAGTAGATTTCTTCCAAATACTTTTAATATACATACTTTATCTTATGTACTTTACATAAAGTTGGACTTGAGAAGGCAATACTTTTAATTCTTCCATAGGATGTAGTATATGTATCTCAAGTACTTATAACTTCCTGATATGTTTTGTAACATTTGTAATAGAACTTGATAAGGCAATATACTACAATCTTGAAAACCATCTTCTTGTGTATTTTGCTATCTTCTTCTGTCTCATACTTGTGTTATTAGTATCATTACTTGAGGTTAACCAGTTTTACTGTTTGATTAGTTAAGTGTTCTTAAGCAATTTTCTTCTTTGTGTTGTTGTGTTGTATTTGTATACCCTTCAACGGTCCTGCAATAACTCATTTATTTAGTATTTAAAATTTTAGCTTAGAAAAAATATAACACTTTTATAAAAATACTATAACAAAAACAAAATATTAGAAACATATGCCGGATATAAATTGTGACCGCCACATATTTACAAATAAAAAACATAAATTACTAATGTATTTTTGTAATAAAAGATTTTGTTAAATAAAATATTACTATTTAAAACCAAAGTTTCTAGTTAATATAGTTTTTAGACGTCTACGTAAAACTAGTTAAGAATGGATGAAGTGATATTCCAAGTTTGTGAAAACATATTTGCTTTTAGTTCTACCAAAGTATTGACTTTTTTTTATAATTTTCAGTGAACTACTAATAAGCAAGCGCATGTAATTTACTTTCTTTATTCTTTACTACTAAAACATGTATAACTTTGTATAGTTATTATTTTATAGAACTATAACATAAAACTAAACATTTTTTTACTTTCTAACTTTAATTATATTATTGCGAATATATTTAAAAAAGTGGAATTTTTTATTTTAAAATTTTACTGAAAGCTTTGATTATATCTATACAAGGCTTTGTGACTTTCCGAAATATATAGAAAGCATAAACAGAAAAAGGTCTTATGTTAAAAAAATATAAATGTGTCAAAAAAACTTAAAAAGTTTAAAAAGTTAATTTTAAGTTTAATAATTTTAGATTTTAAAATAAAAACCTATGATAAAAAAAAGTTGAATATTATTTTAAAACTATTTCAAAGCTTGAATTTTTAAGTTTTATCAAGATTATTTTAAAACTATTTAATCATTAATAATACTTAAAAACTTATTTTTGAAAAAGGTGTGTAAAAAGTCTTATTTTAAGTTTTGAATGTATTAATTGTTAGGTGTAAGCTTCGGATAAATTAATTTGAAACAGTTGGGTTTGACCGGCCCAAGTCCTAAATAGTCCCAGTTTAATTAGATTATTAACTAAAGGTATTAACCATAATTGTTGTCTATATATACACCTCATTATACTTGTAATCTTTATCACTCAATAAAAAAACCCTAGTTGCCCCAAAAGGACGTAGTTGTACACCGCGACCGATCCTCTATAAATCTCTATAGTCTTTGTTATTGTTTATTGTTTTCTATTGTCTATTTATGCTTTTTTGTGATCCTAACAACTGGTATCAGAGCATCAAGCTCTTGATTAAATGTTAAACCATTATTTTGATGATTTCGTACAAAACAACTAGGGTTTCTGCAGCCTTTGGTTACCAATCGAACTAAGCTTCTCAGATGCCGCTTTGCTACTGTCGAATTAGGGTTTTTTGTCGTCGTTTGATTGTCTGATGCGTTCAAAACTCAAGTGCATTATCAAACTCTTTTTCTTTCTAGATTTTTGGGAACTATTCTTATAGAATAGTGGACTATAGAACAACGCTCAAGTTCAAGCACCTGGCCACTGTTGTGAAAAGGGTTGATTATGATGAGATCTTCTCACCAATTGTGAAAATGGAAACCATCTATTTAGTTATGAGTCTGTAGTTGTATAGGGCTTATATCTAGAACAATCAGATGTGAAGACAACATTTCTAAATGGTGACCTTGACGAAGAAATGTATATGACATGACTGGAAGGGTTTCAGGTTGTTAGGAAAGAGCTTGTATTGTCTAAACCAGGCACCCGGGCAGTGTACTTGAAGTTTGATAACTTCATGGAAAGTTCAAGGTACAAGAAATTGTCAAATGGAACATTGTTGTTATTTGAAGAGGTTCAACAGCTCTTATATCATTCTACTACTATATGTAGATGATATGTTGATTGTAGGGTCAGATATGAAAGAAATCAACAACTTAAAGAAAGAAATGTCCAAAAATTTAAGATGAAAGACTTGGGTCCAGCCAAAAAGATACTCGAGATGAGCATTATCAGAAAAAAAAAGGATTGATCTTTAACACTATCCTAAGAAAACTACATAGGAAAAATGTTAGAAAGATTCAAGATGAATAATAAAAATACCAGGTCTAGAAACCCATCATTGGGAAGTCACTTTAAACTTATAAAAAATCAGTCTCCTAAATCTGAAGAAGAAAGAACAGAGATGGATAAAATTCCATACGCATCTATTGTTGCTAGTCTCATGTATGCCATGGTCTGCACTCGACTAGATATTCCTTAACCAGTTGGGGTTGTTAGTCGGTTTAGGTCAAATCCAAGGAAAGAACACCGGAAAGCAGTTAAGTGAATACTTAGATACTTGAAGGGTACATTTAAAATAGGGTTATGTTTCAAGGGGAAAGATGCAATTCTTAGAGGTTAAACTGATGTTTATTTGGGTGGTTGTAAAGGGACATTCAAAAACACTACAGTGTATATCTTTACACCGGGAGAAACAGCAGTTAGCTGGATGTCCAGACTTCAAAAAGGTGTAGCTCTATTAACAACAGAGGTTGAATACATGGTTGTTGCTAAAACTAGTAAAGAGTTAGTATGTTAAATACTTTTCTTGAAGAAATGAGTAAACAATAGTCTGATTACTCTTGTATTGTGATAATGAGAATGCAGTGAAAATTGTCAAAAATCTAGTCTATCATAGTAAAACAAAGCACATTGGGATGAGGTATCGTTTTGTTAAAGAATTGATAGTGATGGAGCATACAATTTGAAGAACATCTCATGTGCGAAGAATCCAGCAGATACGTTTACCAAATATGTGGTACTGGGATAAGCTGAAGCTTTGCATAGCTTCAGCTGGCCTTCAAGACTAATATTAAAAGAGCGGGGGTAGCTAGGGGATGCAAAAATCAGAGGGATTTACAAAAGTGCAAAGAAGCGAAGTGCAGCTGAATATGTTTCGAAACCTCCAAGTAGGAGAATTGTTGGGTGTAGACTTCGGGTGAATTAGTTTTAAAGTGGTTGAGCTCAACCAGCCCAAGTTCTAAATAGATCCAGTTTAGTTAGATTATTAACTAAAGGATTAACCCTAATTGTGGTCTATATATACAACTCATTATATATGTAATCTTTATCATTCAATAAAAAAAGCTTAGTTGCCCTAGGTTGCACACCACGATCAAAACTCTATAAATCTCTTGTATCTCTGTTGTTGTTTATTGTTATCTATTGTTCATACTATATGTGATCCAAACAATTACCTACATAAATTACTGTAACTTTAACTTTAAAACATATAATAATAAGAATATTTATAACTTCATTTCTAAAACACTTATAACAATAACATAAACAAAATTTAATTGTATTGAATATATTTGGTAGAACTGTAAATATGAAAGTTTAAGGAGTTTAGATAAAAGTCTACACATGACCTGAGCCCATAAGTTGGAAAGATTGGAATCACCTTTCCCAAGACTTTTGGATCCAAGGCTAATTTGGTAGACATGAAGGTCAAAGATTAAAAAGATTTCATTCCAATTCTAATTCTAATTTCAAATCATTCACAAAACATTCTATGAACCAAACACCTCTTGATAGCTCTTTTCTTTTGGTCAAGAACATTATTTTGCTGGTTAACCCATAAATTGACCCCATACGGTGATTGTTTGACCCTCAAGCACCAAAAAGAACCCTTAAACCCAATCAGAAATAAATTCAAAACCCAAAATGTATCATAACAAAATTAAGAAATTAGATGAAATCTCGATGTAAATCCATACACTTACTAACACAAAATCTGACTTTGTCAACTAAAAACTAAACTTATAAACCTAACATTAAACTTATCTCATAAGGGACCAAAAGATGATCAATTGAACTCTCTAATATAACTGGAACAGAAGACTGATAACCAACTGCAAAAAGGAAGAAAGGTTGCACTACAAAGCCTGACCTTTCTTTGTGAACAAGTTTAGATGAGATCAGCAACATTTGATGGCAGCTCCTCAACAACCACATTATAAAACTTCTGAATATCTGCAAGCATTCTCTCATCATCCAATGTCACAAAATTAATTGCAACACCTTTTCTACCAAACCGCCCACTTCGCCCGATTCTATGAAGATAATTTTCAGGCTGAGTAGGTAAATCGTAATTGATAACAAGTGAAACTTGTTGTACATCAATTCCACGCGCCAAAAGATCGGTTGTGATGAGTACACGCGATGACCCTGACCGAAATTCACGCATGATGATGTCACGTGTGTTCTGGTCCATGTCACCATGTGTGGCCGACACTGTGTGATCACGGCTTCTCATTTTATCGGTCAACCAGTCAACCTTTCTGCGGGTATTCACAAAAATGACACTTTGGGTAATTGCTAGAGTTTCATAAAGGTCACAGAGGGTTTCAAGTTTCCATTCTTCTTTTTCTACATTGACATAGAATTGTTTGATTCCTTCTAAAGTGAGTTCATCACGTTTCACAAGAATCCTTACTGGTTTATTCATGAATTTTCTTGTGATCTCAAGTGCCTCAGGTGGCATTGTTGCAGAAAACACTCCAACCTGAACCTTTGATGGCAACAGCTGGAATATATCATATATCTGAAAAAAGAAATAATGATGTTTGCTGATCAGAAAATGATGAGATATGAGCCAAGATACCTTGTAACACCAGGGTTGATTCAAAGATCAAATAAATGTTTTACAATCAATTTAACAAATATTCCATAAATTTTTCCACTGAAGGTCATGAACAAGTATAATGAGCAACCACAAAATTAAAATGAAGTTATACATAACCAATCAATAAAACTAGTCATTGCCTTCTGATAGGTCACATGGATTAAAGTGTTTTGAGTCAACCCTGCCAGATCAGTTTCGACACAGGCCAAAAAAAAACTTACTCATAGTGAGCCGTTAATTCCAACCCCGCCAAACCTACCCATTTCGCAACCTCTAGCTTAAAAAACACATCAAACGCATCAAGTCACCCAAATATATAGAACTTCTAAATCATTATATTTAATAAGTGAGTTTTATTGATGAAAAAAATTCTAATCAAATCTCACTTTTCAAAAAATAAAATGCAGGGATTACATGAGCCGGGAGCAGCCTCTTTATCCCATGGAATAGAGATCAGGTTTGTCCTCATCTCAAACCCCTAGACCCTACTTCTAAGTGGGATTTTCCTGGGTTTGTTTATAAAAAATAAACAGTAATCATATTTGACACACTGATTATTTATTTTTAAAAAAATAGAAATTGACAGTGTTTCAGGACAACCAGCCCATTCCTAACAAATACAGTAATTGACTGACCCATTACGAACAACCTGCCTAAGCAAAACATCTTGCCACCTCTGATAGAAATATATACCAACATAAAAGTTTTGGTAACAGACCTGATCCTTGAAACCCCTTGAAAGCATTTCATCAGCCTCATCCAACACAAACATCTTAATGTAGTCAGAACGTAAGGACTGTCTTCGAAGCATGTCAAACACACGTCCAGGCGTACCCACAACAACATGGACCCCAGCTGAGAGTATGCGTTGGTCCTCACGAACACTGGTACCACCAACACAAGCATGGACCTTAACACCAAGATAGTCCCCAAGGGCGCGCATAACTTTCTCAATTTGTTGTGCAAGTTCACGAGTTGGGGCTAAAACTAAAGCCTGGCATTCCACAACATTGTAGTCAAGTTGTTGAAGAATACCAGAGCAAAAAGTTGCAGTTTTTCCGGTTCCAGACTGAGCTTGTTGAATTACGTCTAAACCCTTGGTAAAGGGAACAATTCCCCTTTGCTGAATTGCTGATGGTTTCTCAAAACCTAAAATGACATAAATCATGTCAAAACTGAATAAAGAATGGATCCAAGCAAATTGCTTATTATAATTTTTAAGGAATGTATGTGGAGGTCACCCAAGTATTTGATTTCATTTTATACAGTTTAGCCCAAAACCTGTCAGATGATGCAAATGCCCTTTGAAAAAGACAAATAGCCATGATAAGGTGTTAATGTGTTATAGGTTATGGCCAAAACTGGTATAACAAAACCAGATGCAAATTTTGGTAGCCTATACAGTATTTTTAATATAATAGCCTAAATGACAAAAATAAAATACTTGGATGGTTAAAACACATATCATTCCTTTATTAAGAATGCCTGACACAAAACAATCTATAAGTTCTGTAATTATTTATTGGCCAACTTGTATGGAATTAAAACAACCAAGAGACAAATGCATAAGAAGATTTTACATAAAAGCAAACAAGATTTCAAGTTTACACTTACCATATGCAAAAATGCCCCTCAACAGGTTCTCTTTCAAACCCATGGCATCAAAAGTATCATAAACCTCATCATATGATGTAAAGAAATCATGTCCATCAGATGAAAGCCTGTATGACCAATAAAAGGTTATAATCAGCATGTGCAGTACAAGCATTCATATCTTAAGAACACATTCCATTACAAGTTACAAAAACTTAAAACTAATATTTGTTTAACAACAAAAAACTTATCCAGTAAATCCCACTGTACAGCAACGCAATGGGTAGGGTCTTGGGAGGGGTGGAGTGGGAGCAAACCATTCCTCATTCCCAGAGGATAAAGAGGCCACTCCCATCAAGACCCCAGTTATAATTATTTTGAACATATAATGATCCAAATACCATATACTGGAAAAAGCTAATATCTATAAAAAAAATCACTAATTAGTGTGTTTTGGTACTAAGTGTCACCAAAGTTACTGAAAAGAAACTCCTACCACATATGTAGCTTACAACCAAAAAGTAAACTCCTACCAGATAGTTACTGAAAATAAAAACCAAAATGAGGAAAACTTACAACTCGTTCATTTTCGAATCAAATTGACCAGCATCATATCCTTCAGAAGCCATGACTGCATAAGTTACAGAAACAGACATTTATAAGCACAGAAAAAAGGGCAAAAGAGCCATAATAAAAAAACTGCCATTCTGATTATCAAATGTGTTTGCTTTCCATTGAACAACAATGAACATCTTCGGATCTTCCCATAAAAAAAACAATAAAGTATAAGCTCAATGTACATTAATAGATGTCACAACTATTGGGTTGTGAAAGCTTTTGGGCTTGGGCTTAAGTTGGCAACAAGGAGAATAAAGGCTCGGGCCCATATTCGTTTTCTTGTTGATAAAGTCATTAACCCTAGTTTTATATCTATATAAACCCTACTATGTAATTGTAATTTTCGAGCACCTTGAACTAACAATAAAGAAACCCTAGTCACAGCCCATGGACGTAGGACCGAACCACGTTATATATTGTGTTCGTTATTTTTTCGTTTTATAATCGTTTGTGCACGTGTGTTGGCTTCGCTGGGTTAACGGCAACAGCAACCTTGTTCTGGCCACTAATAGCTCCTATTCTAGACTTAAACTGACACCCTCCACATTATCAATTCCTCAAAAGTCAAAGCCCTAATTCAAATTTAGTAATTTAGAGTTTCTTCACAAGGTTCTGTACTTTACTGACTAAGTGTTAAAATTGGGTTAAAAAACATAGCTCTTAGTTTCCCAGACCCCTAAGATACTAGTTTCTAGTTTCAAAAGCCAGACTGGGTTTGAGAAGCCCAGAATTCAACTTTCAAAAAAAAAATGGATCTCATATAGCATCGAGTGTTGTAAATAATATATAGATTTGTATAAAATCGAGAAAGGAGAAAGAATCTATCATTCGTTTTAGTGAATTATGAACATCGTTCTACATACAAATTAGATAGACGGAGGAAAAAGAAAGAGATTGAAAAGTTGAATGATGTTAGATGAGACGTACCTTGCAAAGTTGAAGAGATTGATCGGAAGATTGTTAGCGGAGGCTTTTAGGGTTTTCGGGAGTAGAACAATGCGACTCTGCGTTTGCCTTGTGAGGAAGAAAGGTGTCAATAATAACAATATATTTATAGGTAACGTGGAGGGATCGTACCATAAATGTATTTGGTTAATGAATATATTTTTTAATTAATGCTATAGCATCCTTATCTGATATTTTCTCAAAGCTTATGACCTTGCAAAAATCCAACTTGATAAGTTGACGAATAAGTTGACGCTCTCTTATACGTTTCATATAACATCATATGTGGTGTATAGAGTCGAATACATTGAAAATAAAAAAAATTTAAGAGGTTGTTAGATGGTTATGTTCACCATATAACCTTATACGACACATATAGAGCTGTATAGTGCGTATAATATATATATATATATGACTAAATTACAGAAATTGTCCTTTAAGTATGTCTAAAATTATGGATCTTGTCCTTTAACTTTCGAAATTACACTGGCTATCCTTTTTATTGAACTTACTTTCACTTAATACACTTTGTACTAACCTCCGTTAAAAAATGTTGTTAACCCCACTCACGCCCCTCTCACGTGAGGGGCAATTTCGTCATTTTATATTTTAACGGACCGATGCCCCCATCTTCTTCTCCACTGAAATAAATACCCGAGATACCCCCATCTTCTTCTTCACTGAAATTAGGGTTCTTACTCTTCACAATTATGTTGTATTGTTGGTGTGGTAGGCAAGCTTTTCTAAGAACCTCGTGGACCCCTAGAAATCCTGGTCGTCGGTTCTATGGATGTCCTGAAAAGGTAAGTCTCCTTCATCTTTAATGCTTACTTTTTTTGTTGTTCTTCATCCCCGTTTATCTATAAAAGTTCTATTTTAATGCAGGGGTCAAATTGTCGTTTCATAGGATGGTTTGATCCGCAAATGTGTGAAAGATCAGTGTTGATTATTCCAGGTCTGTTGAAGGCAAAAAATGAACTTGAAGAAAATCTGAAACTTAGTCAAGCTGAATCAAGAAAATGGAAGAAGTCTTTGTTTATTACCTGGATTAGGATTGTTGTGTTTTTAGTTGCTATGAAAATGTACTAAGCTAATGTCTTTCAACTGATTTTGTATTAGGCAAATGTAGTAAGCAAATGTAAAGTTTTGGGACTAATCTATTGTTTCACTATTGTCTTATGGGATATGCAATCAATGTTTTGAATCATATATTGTTTCCTCTTTTATGTTTGACAATATTACTACAATTGAAATAGAATATAGTTATGTACATAAATATGCATTATATAAATTCAATGCAATCAAAACTATAAATTACAAATGCATTTAACCAAACATAAACCATCATATTGCATTAAAACTATACAATCAACAAAGTCTTTCAACATACACATAAAACAAACACCATCACAGTTATCAAAATACACCATAAAGTTTGTTCATTACATAAACCATATACCATTCATTAAATAAAACATAAACCACCAAAAGACTAGTTACACAAAACTAGCTTTGTCCTCTGCAAGTCCTGCTATTGTGGCCTATTTGTTTACACTTGCCACAGGTCACTGATGTTGCTTTTCTTGATAACTTCCCACCTTGTGTCACCTCCTCTAACTCCACTATTGATCTCTTCTTTACCTTTCTTGGCCTTCCAATAGGCTTATGATAAATAGGTGGTATGATAATTGTTGGCACTTGGGATTTTGGCCACATTGATTTACCATTACTTGGATAGATCTTAAACTTGTAAACTTCTTTCCACCTTTTCATCCTGTGAATAGGATTCAAAAGGCTTTCAGGTAAGCCAACTGATTGTCCATTTGCAGCTTTATTCCAGATGGCTGCCACTACATGTTTGAATGGTATGCCAGTCAGTTCCCATATTCTACATGCACAACTTCTCTGACTCATGTTTACAACACATTGATCTCCAAATGGTCCACATACTTGATAGTGTTCTTCCCCATTCCAAATCACAGTATACCTATCAATAATGTTTTGATAGAATATATTAGTACCATGTAATTTTCACTTTAAAAGCATTCATACTTTTATAATGACCTACTAACCTGGTAGCATCCTTCTTGGTTGACTCAAACAGTTTAGTAGCATATGGTGTTAATAAACCCTCA
>BJCM01083173.1:0-39257 GCA_018326385.1 Flaveria bidentis | reverse complement strand
TATATATATATATATATATATATATATATATATTCGAGAAACGATAGATTACAAACATGCATGCATGCCTTCTATTGCACGTCGATCATATTCATCTTGTGATGCCATAATTCCACCTGATGGACTTATAAGCTGGGAAGTGTCATCCCAGGGAGAATATCCAGGTGTAAGGGTACTCACTGAGGAAGGATAACAAATGGATGCTTGAAGTGGCATTAGAACTGCCATAAAGTCAGAGAAAACATTTTTATTATTTACAAGCCCGCATATAAAATTTAACAACTTAGGAGTAAATTTTATATACAAACCATTTTTGGCTGCCTTTTGTGGATAAGGATGTGTAGCCTTGCGTTTAGGACGAGGTGGTGGGACGTGTGCCATTGATCCATTCTTTTGGACCTTTAGAAAGTATTTCTGGGCGTGACTTCGTATCTGCAAATAGAATTACCACCTTCAATAGAAAATTAAGGAAATATTTCATTAGTTTGTTAAGCTCAAATTTGGTTATTTTCACTTTTAGCGAGAGTTAAGGGATGCCATTTAGAGAATTACTATAAACAAAACTGATGAAAATAGAAGGGATGAACCTAGCAGAGATCTAATTAGATACAACAAGCTGCATTCCAAACAGAGAAAATACAGTAGAGTGAGTCTAATGATTTGAAATTTGGTTCAAATGAGCATAGAAAGTAATAATACATTGAATAAGTTGTTGGAAAACTTGGTGAAAAAAGTGGGTGGATTCTCACAATTTTTTTGGACTTACTAATTATATACAACTACTATATATATAATTATTAATTCATGGTTTGCATTCTCCTTGAAGAGAACTTTACTACAAGCTTAAAAATGTCCGAAATGGAGTTAAGGTGAATGAGTTATCGATACTCAAAGTTGTATGATTCAAATGAAAGTTTTGTAAGAATTTAGGTGGGAAATTGTACCACATAGGTGGATGAACAGACCTTCAAGGAGTATATAAGTAAGAAACAAATGATTGATAAGCTCTTTACTTGCATTTTACTCCACACCTAAGCACGCGCAATAGTGCAAAATTCGGTCCGAATGGCTTAGGAAATTCGAACCTGTACATGACCACGACTCCACAATCATAACCTGCAGACACGAATGTCTATGCAAAAAATTCTCCAACACCAAGAACATACAACTCCAACCATTATACCTTGGGAGACTGAAATGTATAGAGGCGAAATTTGTTTTAAGGTAACCGTGTTCAATTGTTCATCATAGGGCCTCAACCATTCTTTTTCTGTTTTATCTATTAGTTCTGTAATATTTATGTACATATTACACATCGTTGAGTTATAAACAGGCTCTTTAGGACAGCAGATCCTATCTAATTTGTAAAATGAGGATTTGTTAGAGTACAAAGAAGAAATAACAGACAAAATATGCACCTGAATTACTGTCTTTGAACCAACGAAGTCTTCTATCTTCTTCCAATCGCGATCAAACCTGCAAGAAAAGAAGATTCAAAACAGCTAAGTTGGCACAATTGGCTTCTAAGTTGCAGATGTAACATGAACATATTCTCCCAATTGATGTAAAATTAACCATGGCCACCAAGTAATGATTAGCTAAATCGAATACTACTTGCGATGGAATTCACATATAAAAGTTGAAGCGAAGCAATATTACTAACAATTGAAGAGCTTCAAGGAACTTATCGTGCTCTTCTTCGGTCCAACTCTCTCTGGACTTTGTAATAGTATAGGGCTTCCGTACCTTCTTCCCTGAGCTATCAACAGGCGTTGAATTAGCGGCCATTGACGACGAAGACGACGACGATTGTGTGGAGTTTTTGCTGTTGTTATTCATGGCTGTTGTTGTTGTGAATGCATAGGAGCTATGTAGAGAGATAGAGAGAGATTGACGATGGTGGTGGCTGTGTGGAGTTTTGGGGTCTTTTCGTCGGTTTGTGTGTATGTGTTTTGTGTGGCTCAGGTGATCTGTGGCCGACCTTCGATGAATCGCACCACTAGTTGAATGCTTGAATGTTTAATTTTTTCCTCTTTGTGCGTTTTGGACCTTATACTTTTTGAGATTTGAAATGCGTGAAACTATGGTCATGTATCTACGTTGTTTACGTATCAATTTTATTCCACTAATACAATTAACATTGATGTTTTTTTGTGAATAATCATTCATGTGTAGCATTTTGTCACGTATCAGCACGACATGGCTAAAATATGTGTTTATCCAATCAAATTTAACATATAAGAGAAAACAACTCCTATGTTTATTCACGTATGTATTTGTTATTTCTTTAACACATTTTAGTTATTTCTTTAACACATTTTAGTTATGTTTAAAAAAATCATATATTTCTAGTAAAAAACTCATTACATCAAGCCATTTTTATAGTTTTAATCTCAGCAGATATTGATAAATTCTAACGAATGAGATTTAACATGACTCTGTTAGAATATAATTACTAGAAGGGAATTGATAACATCCACGAGTAACGTGTTTTATAGTTATAATGGAATCAATCAAAAGCATTACTATTAAGGAAAAACAAATGGAATTCAGAATTGAAGCTCTAGACAAAGAAAATCCAACCCTAAAAGTGAGGTGAAACGCTTTTAGTTGATTTTACGGTGTTACACATTTCCATCCATATCCCATGGTTAAGTAAATCATTTTGATTAACAAGTCTAGTTTACTTGATTGAATTTGAAACCGAGCCTATTATGTTGAGTTGAAACTTAGAAGTATTGCCAACCACAACCTTTTGGTGGTCGAACTCTCGATGCATGTGAGTTCAACCTCCTTTATAGCCTAAACTATATTATAATAAATGATATTGTTTCAAGATGGTGGTTATGTGGATAGGAATAAGCCAAAAATAAAACCGAACCATCACTTATGAAGGGACAAAAACCGACCAAAATCAAACATCAAAAGTTTGATTGATTTGATTACCAACCACATATGAGTTAATTATGTGAAGGTCAAATGCCACAAATATCCTATGTTGTTTGCAATGTTGGTTAAAAAGTCGGTATAAGATATATTTTCGGTTTAAAACATTTGTCTTGTTTCATGTATTTTGACTTTTTAAGGAAATGTTATTATATATATTTTAAAGAGGTAACTTTTTAAAATAGTAACCAACTTTCAAAAGTGTTCCAATTAAGTAACTCAAGTTTTAAAAGTGTTCCGATCAGATCACTCATTTTTATATTTTATACAAATTAAAAGTCATAACATATTTTTAGCATGTTATACTTTTGGATTTAGTTAGAAAATATTTTTTTCTATCTTTTGATGCTGATATAGAACGTTGACTTAAATTTTAGGCATTTTTTTATTTTTTTCACAATTAACATGTTTTTTATATTTTTTTAATATAATTTTATATATTAAAAATTCTAACTCCCGTGTCTTTTCTATCATTACTTTTTTGTCATAATAAAATTTGGTAATGACTCAATTTGATCGTTTGGAGGTTCAATTTGAGAAAAATATACATGAGTGACTAAATTAAAACACTTTTTAAACTTGGTTCTTATTTTGTGATATTTTCTCTATTTTAAATTCGTCTAAAATCATTGTTTATAAAGATGAGGATTATTTTTGTAAAATACTGAAACTATGAGGGGGTGGTTGCACTGATTTTAGCCTACACAAATGACCATATCGGTCAACGGAGAAATCGCCGATAAATTATTTTTAGAGCAATAAATTTTGCAGTGGGTCCTACATATGCAACGTGTGAGTCTGTCCTAGCCACAAGTTTATGCCCTGGGGCCACGTGGCAAATTCCAAACTTTTAACCACCGTTGGATCATCGAGATCTTGAGGTTTACCTAATCTCATGGTTGATAATGAGTGACTACATAGGGGCCCACTTGTGCTGCTTTGTATTAATAAAATAAAAGGAAATTGGACACGTGTCAGCATTTATGTCCACGAAACGTGGGAAGTTACGACAGCTTAGCAACCGGATGAAAAAGGATCACGCAAACAAAAGCATATTTGGAGGTTTAATTAATGTATGAATGCCTCTTTAGAAACATAAATTTTTGTTGAACGGCGTTTGTAATATCATAATATAAGTGAATCTTATTTAGACGTGATGTAAACAGTTGATACGTATTATGACGTTATATATTTGACTCGTTTATAAGCATCATTAAAATGGATATTTACTATTACGATAAAATTCCTTGCTTTAAGTTTGAAATTGAGGTCTTAAACATTCTAAGCATAATCATTAACCTTATGCTATTAGATTAAAAGGCTAATTATATCTAAAAACATAAGACTGATACTCTTGATAATTAATATAGATCAGGTTATACTATACCTTAAAAATAAATGCGAGTGACCAATGAAAATTTACAGATTACATGTAAGTAATTTGTTTTCAAGTGTTTAAACAAAGGAGATCTTGGTAGGAGTTGTAAACTCTTTATTGTTTAATCATGCGTTTGTATGTTTGAATCCCACTAATAGCATTTGTTCTTTCTTGATTTTCATCTTTTTGTTTCTTTTCTCCTTCTACCTTTCAATATATTCTTTTTCCGATGGTTTTTATTAGTGTTTTGTTGTTTTGATATTAGCTATTGTTTACGTCGTGATAGGTTAGACATGTTAAAAAATTTATAAAAAATTACTTTGACCGTCTTAAGCTTTAAACTTTTGAGTTTACCCCTTGTGTATTTTACCTTTGAAAAACTAATTTTTTATGTTCTAATTTTAATATATGTGTCTACATAAATTTGAGTAACTCTACGTTATTTATATACATTTTGTTCTAAAACGAGTTAGGTCAAATATAAAATGTTATTCTATATCACTTGCAATAGAGCATTCAATGGATCTTTTGCTAATGGTTTAAAATTGGAACGAGTTGCTTATCTCTTTATCCTCCGCTCTTATCCAGCAGTGTAGAGGTAGGTGTTTCGGGTTTTGGTTCATACCCGTAACCGGTTTCGGCCCAACCGGGTTTTTTCGTACCCCGGTTGAGGCAAAACCATGTATGAACCCGGGTCGGGTTTACATACTAGAAAACCATACCCACTATACCTTGGTAGGCTCGGGTTGGGTCTGGTCCAATTCCGAGTTTATTGTTATTTCTTCTTCTTCTTTTCTTTTCTTGTGCGTGTGTGTAATATCGGGTTCAATACTGGGTCGGATTTGGTTTTGGTCGGGTCGGGTTCGCTAAAAATCCAAAATCTAAAGCCGATTCCGACCCTACGGGTTTAGACGAGTTCAACTCGGGTACACCTCCCATCGGTTTACTACCCATACTCGGGCCCAGGTCGGGTCCCGGGTCAGGTTCTAACCTGATTTTTATGCCCACCTCTACAACTAGGTATTTCCTCTTTACCCTGGTCTTGTCTTATTGAACACCCTCTTAGCTTAACAATCAGTTACCTATTAATCACTCAATTTATGAGGTTATATGCCCATTGGAGGGGATACCCCTTCAATAATGGTTCTATTTCTCGTAAAATGTTTATTATTAGAAAACCATTGTAAAGTTATACGTGTGCCGATGTTTATATATGTTCACGAATATCAATTATTTTTATTGTCACATGATAATGTTGTATTCTATTAGTTAGGTTAAAATATTAGATAAACAACTTTAGTTGTCCAACCCAAGTCAAACTAACATAAAGATAATATTTATCTCTTTCACCTACACAACCCAACCTAAATTTTACATACACATTCACAACTCAACCCAACTATTTCTTTAACTAACCAAAATTAGTTTATAATTTACTTAGAATATAAACGTAAAAAGAATATTATTTGAAAACGAATGACCCATGATAAAAAAAATACAAAATCTTAAGATAGATGATCGAAAAATAAAAATAAAGCATATCAATATTATACACTATGTATAGAATAGAAGAACATAATCACGAATTTTGACAGCGAATTCTAAGTTTGGGTCACCAACTAGAATGATGAATTATCCAATGGACCAAGGCTCTAAGCAACTATAAGATCAGTTATTGTGGGAACATTTGGGCTCACCGGTCCAACACTTCAGCCCATAATAAAAGATTTAAAATTCAAGTGACATGCAAAATTGCATACCACCACCTTTTCAACATACAAAAATCTAGACAGTGACAATAAAAAAAGTTTGTGTTTTGTGGTTGAAATTTAAAGATATGAAAAAATGGGTATTTGAGTGATAATGTGAGAGGAATGTTTTCAGAACCAGATCGGACGTCGAATCGGACGTCTTACTGGTTTGGTGGTCGGACCGGTTGAACCGGATTTAACTATATTTTAATTATATGTATATATGTAGTTAAAATTAAATAATTTATATATGATTTATATATATATAGATTTATATATATATATATATTATAGTTATATATAAAACATAACAATATTTGTATATCAAACACATTAATTTATGGTTTAACACCCCGTTTTTACCCATTAAAATAAAAAATAATAATAAAAATTCAAAAACCGGTCCGAACCGGTCCGGTTTCCCGGTCCGACCACCGGTTCGGGAAGAACCGGCCGGTCCGACCCCTCAAAACCGAATCGTAGAGAACCGGACCGGCCACCGGACCGATCCGGTGGCGAAAACAGTGGTTGGGAGCATATTGTCATCACGGCGGAAAAGAGGTTATGTTAAATGTATTATAACCTGTATTTACACTATTACACATATGCATATCTGAATACAAACATTTAATAAGTTAGTAACTTCGATATACATGTATATAAAGTTAGAACTAATGTATACAAGCGTTTATGTTACATATTGTTACACAAATAAATACACATGATAAACAATACTTAAACTAATACCAAATTATGTCTTATTGTAAAACTTCAAACAAAAAATAATAATTACCAAGGTTACATTATTGAATCATATATTCTTACATATTATCACCGAGAAATGTCATAGAAGAGTAATCATGTTTCATAAATATTTTAATTTGATAACTCATATATATTTTTCTTAAATTAGACCATTTAATCGTCAAATCGTGTCATCATCGAGTTTTCTTATGTAAAAAAAGTAACGAAGGAGAAGACGTGGTGTCATAATTTTAATATATAAATATATATTAAAAAATAAAAAAACATATTAATTATATTAAAAAATAAAAAATTACCTAAAATTACCGGCTAAAATTCTAAGTTTTCATCAAATATCGAAGTAAAAAAACAGGTCTGAATTTAATACCGGGTATAGAGATATTTTTTTTTGAACGACCAACGGATAATTTTTAAGCCTGGTCACCCGGGTAAACACAATGACGAAAGACCACCCACGCCCACGAACATAACAGCGCTGGTGACCCGACTCGCCACCATTAGGTTTACACGGATATAGAGATATTATCCCACCAACATGTGCCTTTCAAATCCAATCTCCAAATCCCAAAAAAAACACCAATGAAAATCTCATATCATCTTATAATTTATAAATGATAAAACCATAACCAGATAAACCGCCGGTTAGCCGGGAAATGAGAACCACCACCACCACCGCCACCACTCTAACCATAACCACCTCCTCCGTCTCAACACCACCACCATCACTCCCCAAACACACACGCACTCACACGAACCCTAAACCACCCCCCAAACAACCAAAGCCACCACCACTACAATCACCACCACCACCACCACTATCATCATTATCCACCAAATCTCACCGTCCACCTCTATTTTCCACCTTCAAATGGGGCGAACATCGCAAAACCCACAATCAGATCAACTACTACGCCCAATTAGCCTCAAAGCTCGCGGAAGACGCGAGGTTCGACGACTTTTTCATGATTGTGGAGACGATTACGAGTGGTGGTGTGCAGGCGGGTGAGTTTTGGGCGTTGGTGGACGTTGAGCTTGTTTGTAAGGGGATTTTGTGTGTGGTTGAGAGTGATGAGGAGTTTCAGAGGCTGAAGAGAGTTTTGATCGGTTTTCAGAAGCTCGGGATTGGTGGTGCGGTGGAGTTGTTGTTGTCGGATCGAGCTGTTGTTGATGCGATTGGGGGAGAATGTAGACGGTTTTTGAAACGTTGTGGTGTGGATGAGGTTGTTGATTTGATGGAAACGCTGGTTGGTAAGAGCTTATGAGTTATGAACTTGTTTGTTTTAGCCCTAGATGAATCTACCATTGATTAAAGATGCAATTACATTGTTTTCTTATAAGAGGTCTTCAGGTGGCACAATGCCAGTGAGATTTTTCGGTTTAATTAATACAGAAGTAGTTTTCAGTTGCTAAAGGTAGCTCAATGTGGTGGTTCAGGGTTTGGTTTGACTATTGAAGATGCTGTGGAACCAATTGAGGTTATTAGAAACTGTGTCAGCAAAAGGAATCCACAGGCTGCCATAAGGTATGGTTGATTTTTACTTTGCTTCTATCAGATGATTTTTGAAACCTTCTTCGGATAATTATAAATCTGGCATTTACTTCTGTTATGTGTAAGATATTCTTAACTTCAAAGTATATTGAACTTCTTTGTTCTTTTACTCTCCGGCTTCCTGTTTCTTCTTTATAAAGTAGCTTTGCTTGCAGGTATGCTGGTTTCTGTACCCGCTCTGATGAAGTATTCTGTACTGCGATCCTTGAATTTGGAAAGAGGGGTGATATGGCATCTGCACTTGCTGTTTTTGAAGCATCCAAACATAAACTGGGATGTGTGAATATGTATGCTTACCGCACAATCATAGATGTATGTGGTCTTTGTCATGACCATTTGCAATCTAGGTCCATTTATGAGGTATGATTGTAATTCACTTTCACATTCTGCATTGTAGTTTATGTTAAATTTAGAGGATTGCGTGTTGACTGCTGAGTAAACGTATTAAGGATTTTATTGAATTCTGGTATCATTACTTAGGTTAAGACATGTAAATATTACTTCTTACTACCATCAAGCATGTGGTTTAAGTACATTAAGTGACAAATGATTAAAGCTACACATGTTCTTAATTTGTTAGTGCTTCACATCATAAATATTATCTCTAATTCCTGTTTGTTGCGTATAAGGATGTTCTTGATTGATCATGAGGTCACTTATACTATATTGTTGCTGTGAATTTTGGTGCAGGAGTTAAATGCTCAAGAACTCAACCCAAATCTATATGTATTCAACAGTCTTATGAATGTAAATGCCCGTGACTTGAACTACACAATGAACATCTACAAACGTATGCAAGTAATACTCTCCTTTCCACACCATTTTGTAATTCTTTTTGTTTATTTTCTTGATTCAGCTTTAAATGAACCTTGGAAATATTTTAACTAATTCAGTTTACCTATTCAGAATCTAGGTATTGCTCCAGATATCGCCTCATATAACATCCTTTTGAAATCATGCTCCCTTGCTGGTAAACTTGATTTAGCCCAGGAATTTTATAAGGAGGTAGAGTATTTGGAATCAATAGGGTCATTAAAGTTAGATGTCTTCACATACAGCACAATGATTAAGGTACCATATTCATCTTTACATTATCTTGTATATATGAAATAGTATTCTTTCTTCCAGCTGTCACATATGCTGTTTCTATGGTTTCACCATCAAATCTCAGGTATTTACAGATGAAAGAATGTGGCAAATGGCACTGGGAATAAAAGACAAAATGCTTGAAAGCGGTGTTACTCCAAATATAGTTACATGGTCATCATTAATCAGTGCATGCGCCAAATCTGGTTTAGTAGATCAAGCATTTGTATTATTTGAAGAAATGCTTTCGGCTGGTTGCATGCTGAATTCACAGTGCTGCAATGTCCTCCTTCATGCATGTGTTAAGGCTTTACAGTATGATAGAGCCTTCCGCTTATTTCAGAATTGGAAAAACAATACGTTTCAGAGGACCAATAGAAATTTGACATCCAGGGGTTCACAAATTGCTATTAATGTTCCTTTTAAACCTACTGTTTCAACATATAATATTCTGATGAAAGCTTGTGGCACTGATCACTTTCTTGCAAAGGCTTTGATGGAAGAGATGGAGACAGTTGGACTTAGCCCTAATCATATAAGCTGGTCAACTCTGATTGGTGTTTATGGTGGATCTGGGGACGTGAAGAGTGCTGTACAGGTGAGATATATAGTGGCTTTCAAGTAAACTTTGAGTTGGAATTATGCTTCACAATAGGTACCAGCTTTATAAGCAGAAAATAGAGATGCCAATTTTGACTCTTTTACTTATTACTTATAAATGTGGACAAATGGGTAAATTCTAAAAACTTAGCTAAGTATGTAATGGCTCAAATGGGTGGATCCTGGTATGTTTATTGGCACAGTGAACAAGTCAAATGGGTCGGTTATGTTTTGATCACAATGGGTTAAAGGGGCAAACCCTAAAAATTGTAATAGATCAAACAGGTTGAAAGTACTCCAAAGTGTATTTCTGTTGCATAAATTGACTAAAATGTTTTATTGGAAAAATAGGTTCTTGCTGAAGAATACAGTTTTTGTAGCCAATATTTAACATTATAATTACTTACTATAACATTTAAGAGGTTGGAGGAAGAGTATTTTGAGTCAATCCAACCCGCGACTCATAAATGCAACTACCTATTTTCCACATGCAGCAGAAGTCCACATACATATAATAACAACTTTTGTCCCTTCAGTGCAGGTTTTGAAAACCATGCGCGAGTCTGGTATCCCGCCTGATGTTATTGCATATACAGCAGCTATTAAGGTTCAAACTCTTTTTTACTTGTTTGGCATTTAGTATATGTGGGAAAAATGATAGAAGGTTCTATAAATCAATCTGACTCTAGTTACATTTGATTTCATCTACAGGTTTGTGTAAAACAAAGGGAATTGAACTTGGCATTTTCATTATTTGCAGAGATGAAGAGATATCAAATACAACCAAATATGGTAAGGAATGACTTCTGACAATATGCTCTTAACTTATATTCTGTGAAGTTCAAATCAAATTTTATGTGTTTATAGATTCAAGTATACAAAATGCTAAACAATTGGAACACTTTTGAACTTTCAGGTAACATATAACACACTTCTCAGGGCGCGTACCAGATACGGATCTCTAATAGAAGTTCAACAATGTCTTTCCATCTATCAAGACATGCGTAAATCAGGGTAAGCGTCCAAATCCCCACAACTCCACAAGCCATGTGCTATACTGCATGTATTTTACTGAAATATATGAACTCTTTTAATTCTGTAGGTTCAAACCCAATGATTACTATCTCAAGGAACTGATAGAGGAGTGGTGTGAAGGGATAATACAGGATAACCGTCGATCACAGGGTGAGCTTAAAAATACCAGCAGAAGGGATTTAGGTGGACCCCATAGTTTACTTCTTGAGAAAGTTGCATCACATTTGCAGAAGGGTACTCAATCTATAGCTGTTGATCTTCGAGGCCTGACAAAGGTAATACATGACTAAACCGAATATGCTTTCATTATAAATTATAATTAAGTTTGGTAGATGGATACTGGTTTAACATAATGTATTCCACAGGTTGAAGCACGTATTGTCGTCCTCGCTGTTTTGAGAATGATAAAAGAGAATTGCCATCCTGGTAACAGTTAAATTCTCTACTACATACCCACCTACACACTTGATTATGCCTGATTATGTTTTTGTTGCAGGGGAATTTATGAGAGATGACATGTTCATCATCTTGGGAGTCCAGGAAGTTGGTACAGCTGTAGATAAAAATGAATTTGATGTAAAAGATGCTATAATTGAACTTTTGAAAGATAATCTCGGGCTTGAGGTTCTCTCGTTGGGACCTAAATTCCCAACCGAGATAAGAATCAATGTGGAGAATCCCTTCAATTCACAGCCTGGCTTACAAGAAACTCTAGAAGGAACCAAAATGTCAAAATCACCCACCAAAAGACCAGCAGTTTTGCATAGGTTGAAGGTGACAAGAAGGTCCTTGTACCGTTGGTTGCAGAAGAAAGTTCAATGAGAGAATAGAAGGCAAGTAACTCGATACCGACAATAAATGTGTAGATAATTAATTGGGTTTTCTTTCATCATTGATAATACTTCAATAATGCACTTGGATGTTGTAACACTACTCTATCATCCAACCTTTTGAATATAAATAAAAGTCACTTGTATTTTGTGATATGTTGAATTATATAAAAAAACCGAACATACAGTAGCTCAGTAGCATAGTATCATTGTATATGTTTACAACCTCACGAGCAACAAGCTTTCAGTACCTCTTCCACATCAGGATCATCCCCTGCTTCTTTGTCCTATGTCAATCATTAACATAAAAATTACATGGTAAGAAACATGAGAATATTCTTAATTCACCAAGACCGGCTATATAGACTTGGAATAGATTATGCAATTGAGGTTCAGAGGTTCTGACAATCAGGTGGACTGGTTTACGGTTATGTGGGTTGGGTTCAAGTGCACTACCTTGTGGATGTATGAGATGTTGCTTATCCCTGGACCTGCAACCATGATTCCACCTTGTTGCCTGACAAAATAACCAATTGTCTATTAATTGCTACACTTTATCTATTAACAGTATTTTATGATACATTGTTGCAAATAAACCATTGTTCTTGTGAAAGTATTATATAGTTACTTTTGTTTAAAACTATTCATTCTTGTAAAATCTTGAGTGTTTTTTGTTTTTTTATTAAATAGATTTGGTAGTTTAGAATAGCAACATGCAGTATGTTTGATATTAGTATCTTAATTATTGGTTACAATGCAACATACCAGCCACCTCTTGTACGGGTATCTTTTTCAAAGGAAAGCTCCCAATTCTGTCGATAACCTTCCATGTATGCTTCTATAATCTTCAAAGCTGCCTGTACTTCCCATACAATGCAAACAGTTTTATTTGATGAGTTGGTACTAAATTTCAGATTTTTAACATACCAAACATATCACATACCCCAGGTGTAAATGTAGTCGTAACTCCGGAAACAAAGTTCAGTGCCTTGTAGGATGCATAACTAGGATCTGCATATATTTCTGCAACAAGCAATAAGTACCTATCAATGCGCTATCAGTTATTCTAAGAATACCCAATTACTTGCAACTTTGACCACAAAATTATGTCGCTAATGAAGGGCATTTTATTAGTTATTACATAAAAACCTTTTACTAAAGTAAAGGTAAAGTCAGATGGGTAGCACATCATCTAACTTAGAAATATACCTCCTTTAAATTTCGATTGCTCAGAGAAAGTTCTAGCCTGCACAAGATAAATCCAAAGCCGTTCAAAAAGAAAAAGATTAATCCATATAAAAGAAATTCATAGATCAGATAATAATCTATAAAAACAATCCGACGAAACTAATACACTAATAACATTTTTCATGATAGTTCCTTCCTCTATAGAACATGAGAACTGACAAGGTCAATAGGGCTAGGTAACAGGTCAAATGGGCCGGGTTTGGTTGAGTTTCCACGCACACTTTTTTCTTCCATTACTCAAAACTCACAAACAACTAACAAGCTAAAACGCTACTTATGTTTACAAATGAAAAAAGCAATATTGTTACGATGGTAGTCTCAATATTTGAATGAAGCATTTTAGGAGCATGTCTACATCAAAATGAGACTTTTAGTGATTTTGATAACTAGTGTTACCCACTCATCATCCATGAAATTTTTCTTAAGTTGTCCCGTTTAAGATAACATACAAAACCCAAATCACCCAATTTGTAAGTAAATATGTTGAATTTGCCAACTCACGGTGATCATCAACACACACAAACACACGTTGGGTACATATGCGTACCTGATCAACACTACCGGGCCCAATTAAGACAAGTGCCACACCAGAAGCATCCATCCTATCCTGATACATCAAAAAGTCCAACAATATCAAATTATATGGACTTGTTTTACCCACTCATCAGTGATCACACTAACTCTTAATAGTTTAATGATCATTTCTAGTAGAAACTTGTTACATTCTCATTTGTATGGGCTGCATACCTTCTGAGCAGCAAGCATATCAGCTCGTTTCCGACAAAGGACACATCTGCAGTCCAATGCACAAAACATTAAATCAATTCAACACTCGTTAGCTATGAAAAAGTTAAAAGCATTGTCATCCAATCAAATAATCAATCAATTGATCAAATCAACACTGTCTCAATCAATTTATGCAAGTGTTACACTTACATAAAGGAAGTTGTTTCACAAATGTGGTTCATACTTCATATTCTCATTGCATATGAATTAGGGCACCAAATTCACACTTCAATTTCCCAACAATTAAAAACCATAACTCAACAATATGATATCATTGATACACATACCCAAAATGACGAGCAAATGCAACAACAGCCTTCCGATCCTTCCACAAATCAGAAATCAAAACCGAATTTCCGTTCAAATCAAACACCTCAACCCTCTCCAACAAACTAACACCTTCAACAGGCGATTGTGAAGTTCCTGCACAATTAACCCCCAATTCACACAAACACTAAACTAAACATCATCATCACCGAGTGTATTAACAGAATATATAGTAGTTATAAAACTTGCCGGTGGAGCTGGATACAGCGGCGGAGACACGGCGGCGAGCGTGTGCTGAAGACGTAAGAACGTTTCTGTTAGCCGAAGGGGAGAGAGTGAGATAATAATAATAATTATTATTATTAGTGCTAGTGGTGGTGGTATGATTTTGTGGGGAATTAGTGGTAGGAGAGATGTAAGTACGAGTGATCGGAGAGAGAGTTGATAGAGTAATCGCCATTTTTTCCGGTGGAAGGTACATGTTGTCGCCGGAGAATAGCGATTTTATTTAAGCCGTTGAGGTTTCGTTGAGTTTCGTGGCAAATTTTGTTACACGTGGTCCGGTGCCTGCTTTTCCTATTTTTGGGCAAGTTGTCCACGTATTTATTTTACTAGTATCTCAGTGTTCTGTATAACACGAGTTAAATAAATAAAATATTAAATAGTTAATAATGAAAAATTATTAATTATAAAATCAAATTTTAAGATAAGAGATGATTAAAATTATCTATAAGTAATGACTATAAGTAATAAAATAAAGATATAATTTCCTTTGAACTTACAAGTAAAAAAATTAAACCATTTTGTTCTAAACCAAACCGTTTTAAGAAAATATCATTTTATAAAAAAAATTCTTATTATAACTCCGAATTTTAATTATTATGGTTTATAAAAAAATTATTTTTTAAAAACTGATTTTAAAATATTTTGTATCTTTAAAAATATTGATAATTTAGAAAAATTACTTATGTTATATAAAAAATTATTTCTTTAGATATTACATTTATAAAAAGACGTCTTTATTAATTTATTAAAAATTATTTTAATCTAAAAAAGAATTAATTAAATAATATAAATGGTAGTTAATGCAAATATTTAATAGGAGAAAGAAGTGAGAAAAATAAGTTTAGGATGTCTAAAATTGTAACAAGTGACAACTCAAAACCTTCTTTTATTATAATACATAGATATGTATTATTAGTTTAAAAACATGATAAATATTAAGTAAGGGGTTGTCTGTAGTTTTTTAATGAATTAATTTTTAACAGTTTATAATATTTTAATCAGATAATCAAAAGTATGAACGGTTAAAATATAATATTTTAATGTGTTACATTTTAAATATTTAGACCTAAATTACATTTTAATAACTAAAAGACTATAAACTATAAACATGTAGCTTAGTGATGACCATGAAAATGTTACTAAATAACCCCTAAGTGTTAAAAAGTTTTATGAGAAATGTTAATCAAAATAGTTATTTTAAAGCGTTAGTCGAATTTGTTTATTTAGTCTAAAGAGTTTTAAGGTGAAACAAAAAACCAAAGAAACCCAAAATAAGAAATTTTGAGTCTATAGTTGATAGAAACTACGCTCAGATTTGGTTTCAGCCAACTCTTAATTAAAAAAAAACTTTTACGTTTTTACCATTATTTGTTATTAGATTATGTTGGGCTACATAAGATTTGATTAAAGTTGTAACTGGATTGGATAAAATATCAATATCAAAAAATAATTAATAGTCGTTCGCTTTATCCAACTTGACCTGAATTCAAAATTTTTGAAACTGCATTATCATCTCGGTTTGGTTTAAAACCAAACTTATGATTCTGTTTTGTTTTAACTAGTTTTTGATTTTCTGTTTAACTTGTTCTTTCAAACTATTATGTTATTTTTCATGAATGCTTCAACTTCTGTTTATTATTACTAGTATTAGTTTTTCGTGAATGCTTTAGCTTCAAAAGTTACGATTAATACCGGTTAAATTGTTAGTTAAGATTAGTATTAAATAAAATTTAATAGTTTGACTTATTAATGTTCAATTTTCAGTTAAAAATTTTCTAAAGATGTTAACTTCACAACTTAACCTATATTATTTTCGTAAACGTATACCATTGGTGAAAACGTGATTTCCATGAAACTTTCGTGATAATAAAATACAAACATTTGAATTTTGTTTTTACGTAGTTTAAATATTTTCCACCACCAAAAGAAAGCATACTTTAGATTTTAAAATATATAAAGACCAATGAAGCACGTTAGGTCGACGCGTGCCGACGCCTAACTTACATCATCTTCTCCATCTTCATCTTCATCTCTGCAACTCTTCCTTCAAATCCATCAATGGCGCCCCTCAATCGCCTCTTCAAACCCCAATTTTCATCTCTACTAAAGAGATCACTTTCTACCAACACTTCTACCGTCACCCAAATCGATTCTCAACGTTCCAATTCAACCAATCGTCCACCGGTCACAGATGATCCCAAGGGTTCCAGAAGCTTCCAGTGGGTGTTTCTAGGCTCCCCCGGTGTCGGAAAAGGAACCTACGCCAGCAGACTCTCCAATCTCCTCGGTGTCCTTCACATCGCCACCGGTGATCTCGTCCGTCAAGAGTTATTTTCCTCTGGACCTCTTTCTCATCAGGTATACAATTGATATGTTTAGGTTGCTACAATTTGCGCTTTGTGTTGTGATTGAAAACGTAATTGTTCAGTATTATAACCTGTTTATCCGTGTTCTGAGATGTGTAATGGATGATGGATAAGTGGTCGACCTAGAAACTTCCATGTGTGGTTATTGATTTTATCACAACAACGAACAATTGAAGTTTATGTTTTCAGCTTGATGAGGTAGTGAATCAAGGGAAGTTGGTTTCAGATGAAATCATATTCAGATTATTATCGAAGAGGCTCGAAGATGGAGAATCAAGAGGTGAATCAGGGTTTATTCTTGATGGATTTCCACGAACAATAAGACAAGCTGTAAGTGTCTTTTTTTAACTTATAATCCCTTTTCTAGTTGCTACACAATTACAACTTTCCAGTATTCTTGGGTTAATGGCAGAAAGTAATAACGTTTCGGTAACTTTGATCAGGTTGACTTTTAAGTTTTTTGTGTTGTTATTGAGAAACTGTAACGTGAAGTTTGTGTTTCTTTACAGGAAATTCTTGATGAGGTGACAGACATTGATTTGGTTGTAAACTTGAAGCTGAGGGAAGATGTATTGATTAAGAAATGTTTGGGAAGAAGGATATGCAGTGAATGTGGAAAAGGTTTCAATGTGGCCTCAATCAATGCAAAGGCTGAGAATGGGCTGCCAGGAATGATCATGCCCCCGCTTCTGCCACCTCCGCAGTGTGCTTCAAAGCTCACAACACGTGCTGATGATACTGAACCTGTAGTCAAAGAGAGGCTTCGTGTTTATAAAGAAAAGGTAACGTTTTCCTGGTTTTTGTGCTTTGGTCAAGCAAGTTGGGTAACACGTCAAAAGGTGTTAGCTGGGTTGACCCGATCATAGCTTTGTTCAATTTTTTATAACAATTACTAAGTCAAATATGACTACAAAGCATATGTTATTTCAACAATAGTCCATAAGATTTTATGCATTGGAAAAACATTGGTTAGTAATTATAAGGGTCGGGATCAATCCTCACGCATGTTTTAGTGGAGCATATTGTCTTAAAAAGTCATGATAGCTTATTAGCTCTCGTGGGGCATGATCTTCCTTAATGGGTCATATGAGGTCTTAATGTATTAGATTGTGTAGCAACTTGCAACTAGTCTTATTATGTTCATGTTGAAATGAGTCATTATAGGTTGTGATAAGTTAGAATGAGGCATACATGTCTTAATTGGGCATGTTGGGATTAAGAGTCATGTTGCCTCTTAATGGGTTGTGATGAGCCTTAGTGCCTTACTATGTCTTAATTGCTTAAGAGTAGAGATTTATAACAATTTATGTGTGTCATAATGGATCTTGTGGGAATAACTCTTAGTTTTGTATAATGAACCTTAGGAGGACATAATGAGTCAATGAGTCATATTAAACCGTAATGAGTTATAACGAGTCATACATGTCTTAATGGTCATATTTTCTCTTAAGAGTCATGAACTGGTTCTATTTTACCAATGATGGCCTTGTTTGACTAGGTATGGCTATTTTACTGATTATGGCCATGTATGACCATTTTATTGCTATGTTTGTCCAAGTATGACTATATGTGGCTATGTTGGACTGTAAAACTATAATTATGTACTTGAATTTAAAAGATGATGAATGATATATGATTTATTTATGTTTGTGTTTTGATACACAGAGTCAACCTGTGGAGGATTATTACAGAAAGCAAGGGAAATTGATGGAGTTTGATCTCCCTGGAGGGATTCCAGAATCATGGCCAAAGTTGCTGGAGATTCTTAACCTAGATGATTATCAGCATAAAAAGTCAGCTGCTGCATAGTTTGACTTGTTTCAGACTATAAACCATATCATTATTTGCAAAATTTCAGGTTTCTGATATTCTTCTCAAATAAGACAAAAGGAGGAGCTCACAGGCTGCTAAGTTTATGATGGTGGATTAATTTATATGTTTTTATATAGATTACAGAATTTATGGAACAGGGTATATATGTTGAATGTATGCATCAATTAAAAAGTTTATACAAACAATTATTTTAATTAATTATCTCTATGAATGTCAGTTTTAGAAAGCTAAATTTGATGTTTTTGACAGATTTAAATGAAAGTTAGTTGTCAATTTGCAATACTGTGTTGTAGATGTTTTGTTTTCATTTGAAGAATTGAAGGCGTAAAGAAGGATATGATATGAATGTCCGAGTTTTCAACTGTGTTAGATTCAAAAAATAATAGTAACCGCCATCCGTGGGACTCGAACCCACGACCACGTTGTTAAAAGCCACGCGCTATACCAACTGAGGTAGAACGGCTTTTGTTTCTCTTAACAGGTATAACTTTGAAATATATTAGAGACATAATTTGAATGGATTTCCACATGAAATAGAAGATGATTACTTTTATTTTATTAGTATTTTTCGTAGATCTGCTATACTTATGATGTGAGACGCATAAATCTGATCGTTATTTTTTTCATCAAATGATAGTAATTTCAAGTCTAAATGTTAGTTAGTTTCACCATATCACACAACAAAACAAGAGATTATGTGTTTTCTTGAGTTAGTTGTTTCACATTTTGTATCTTTCACGGAATCTTTTAGTTCCTTTCAATGGTGATTTACTTTCCATTTAGCATTTATATCCTCGTATATATCATCAACATGAAATCATCTTGATCTTCACAATAATATATTGTTCATTTTAACCCACAAAAAATTTAATAAATAACATAATTTCATTGACAAACACAAAGAATATGAAAATAATATCATATAATAAAAACTAGAAATAGCTTAATGTTAAACACAGTTCTAAATATTATCTCTTTTTACAACAAAACCTAACAATAACAAACAATTTAAACTCATTTACAATTGACAGAAAACAATATAAAAATCTTTTTTAACTTTATATAATGATCTTTAATAAACATTCAAATCAGAAACAAATGATCGAATAATTAGTGCAACACCAAGCTGTATGTAAATAATATGGACAAAAAAACATTACTTACTCATAACAACGATATCATTCATTATAACATCATTTTCATTATTAATGCACATTCGCCAAATCTAACAACACTTCAAAACTTAAGGGGGCAAATCTACACAATCACCACCAAATTTCCACCCAAAAAAGATCTTTCAGCAAGAGACACCTACGTGTCCTCACTATCCACGCCCGTTTGATTTGCTCCGAATCTATTTAAACCGCTCCATTTGCCCTTTTAGATTCACTCCACCTCACCCTCCACGTCACCAAAACCAACTCCACGTACACAACCCAGATCCACCGTGTCACTTCTTGAGCCTACACTTCCTCCACGTCACCCACATGTAGGACCTTATCAAATCTTCCTTTTTAGTCCTCCGATTTCTGCAGATTCAAGTAATCAGTCCCTTGTTTTCTATACCAGTCAATCTCATTCTCGTTCAGATTTTTTGTTTGTCTTCTTGTTGCCAAACCCTAACTGTTTTTTCTGCTTAATCTTAACAACTTGATGGTTTTGATTGATCTTGTTCACGAGTAGGCGAGTGGTTGTATACCCGATTCGTTTATCTGAAGCTTTTACTGGTAATTTCTATCTTAAACATCGTAGATTGGATTAATTGTTTGTTTTTTCAGCGTGTTATTGTTATTAGTTAGATATTGGTTTACGATTGGCTAGTTCTCGGTGGTTATATAGCAATTAGTTAGCATAATATCGTGAATTATATAGGTTTGGTGGATTTGTGATTGGGTTTTGTGGTTTCAGATGGGAGTAGGTATCCAGAAAAGTTATGTATTCGTATAAAATCGTTATATGGATTACGCCGGAATGTGGATTTGATTAATTTTCAAATTCGTGTTAAGATTTTGGTTAAGATTTATGGTGTTTGATAGAGCTGGCTAATCTGATGATTGTTGTTTATAACAGGGATAAAACATTGACTTTAGGAAGTCATTGTGCAGGTATGAAAGAGTTTGGTTTAGTTTAGATTTGTATTTATGGTAAGTTGATTAATCGGAAGTTGTGTTGATGATGTTGTTGGATTGATATGTGTTTTTCATCTGTGTGGGTATTTGCATTTGTTTTAGGGCAGAAGGTTTTGTATTTGATCTTTGAAGAGATTCGATACCTTGATGTGGCTGCTATGGCTGCTATGTACTGATATAGTTTTCCAATCTTTCTCATGATTTATGTTTTTGAATATCTTTAGCAGGCCACGTTTCGATGACCAGTAGCCAAGGAGGGAGTAAGGGAATTCAACAGGTGAATAATCATGTGACACCCGAATACCAGAGAGATGTGAATGGGTTTGTGGGCAATGGACCAGGTTCACAACCAGTTGATGAACTGAGAACTAGTAATATTGATGAAAATGGGCAAGACGGACACCAGGTGGCAGTACAGGGGAATGCTGCTGCTCAAGGGCCTCAGCAACAGCCTCAAGGGTCACTGGTTCACTGGGAGAGGTTTCTACATGTTAGATCCATTAAGGTCATGTTGGTGGAAAATGATGATTGTACTCGCCACGTTGTCACTGCTTTGCTCCGCAACTGTAACTACGAAGGTTAGTCTTTTGGCCTATATTTCATGAAAACTTAATGTGTTGGTCTATTTGATGTGCTTAATATAAATATAGTCGTATGTTGCTACAAAGCTGGAACTGCTGGAGTATTATATATATTATTTCAGTTACACGTATACATATTTTTGGTGGATAGTTTGTACAGACAAAATAATGATTGACAACTAACAGTTTTTAGAAAACTCAGTTTAGCCACATATCGATTCATTGGAATCTTTGCCTTTGCAGTTAGTATATTAAGTTACCATACTAGCTAAGCAGGGTCAGTCCTCAGGATTTTACTACCTTGGACGGGATGAGAAAAAAAAGGCCCTTAGGCTCTAACGAATTAAATTATATAACCTAGTTTTTTCAAATGAAAATAAATGTTTTAGCAATAAACGTAACAAGATCATAGTATTAAAATGACATAACGTAATAGCTAACTGATAAATCTTTCTATTCGACCTCGTTGCTAGCGCGTGTCTAAATTGGAATTTTTTTTCTTTTTATCCCTAGTTGGTCAAGAATTGAGATTTGGGTTTTTTCGGAAAGAGGCTTTTAATTGGGTTGATGAAAATAAGTTATAAAAACAAGTTTATTTAATAAAAATAGGCCTTAAGAATTGTATTTGGATTAATAGATAATTAGGTTAAACTTTTTGATTGGGTTAAATGGGCTATTACTATTTAAAAAAACATATACAATAATAATAAAATAAAAAATAAAACAAAATTTTAAATTTTTTTGGGTCCCCTGAGCGAGTGGGTCCTGGACGATTGTCTAGCCGCCCCTCCTCAGGGCCGGCTGTGTTGCGAAGTGTGATATTGATTCATGCATGTAGGACCATATTGAATGGTGACTATCTAACACTTTTGTTTTTGTTGTCCTTTCTTTTCTGGCAGTTATTGAAGCATCCAATGGATTACAAGCCTGGAAGATTTTGGAAAACCTGTCCAATCACATTGACATTGTTTTAACTGAAGTAGTCATGCCTTTTCTTTCAGGAATTGGTCTTTTATGCAAGATTATGAGCCATAAGACACGCAAGAATGTCCCTGTGATTAGTAAGTACCTTGCTTAATCTTTTCTGAAGCAAAATTTGCAGCAAATGTAGCTATATCCTGCAAAAGCTTACCAGATTGATGCTATTAACCACCATTCCTTACGAGATTGTGTGCAGTGATGTCTTCTCATGATTCAATGGGTTTAGTTTTTAAGTGTTTATCAAAAGGTGCAGTAGACTTTTTAGTGAAGCCTATTCGTAAAAATGAGCTTAAAAATCTTTGGCAGCACGTCTGGAGGAGGTGTCACAGTGTAAGTAACACATTTATCGTAATAATTTTTAACTTGCAAATTTTGAAGGTATACTACATGCTAGCTTTTCTAATTCTGCATCTATGTTGCATCATGCTATCACTATTATTTCCCATTGTTGGGAAAATTGTTCTGCTTCTATCAGTCTAGTGGTAGTGGGAGTGAAAGTGGCACACATGCCCAAAAATCTGTAAACTCAAAAAGCAACTTGAGGTGCAATAACAGTGGCGGTAAAGATGGGGATGACAATGGGAGCACTGATGGGGGTAGTGATGATGGTAGCGGTACTCAGGTACTATTGAAAATTTCTTTTGGGTAATGGTTTGCAGCAAGTTTTATATATACATATAATTGTACATAGAGTAAATTGCAAAAACTATCCCTATGATATGTGTAAAACAGGGACCTGTTTTTGGGACTGAAATGCCGAAAATACCCTTCATGTGAGAAGCATGTGATGGCATTTCTAGTAGCATCCATGCCAGAGATCATTTTCTTAAATGAAAACTCAAAAGCAGGGTCTGTCGATTTGATTAATGAAGTTAAGGGAACAAATTCTTTACTTTTGACACACCACAGGGACAGTTTTTGTGATCTGCTCTTTTATATGTGTGAGAAGTGATTTTTTTCATCTGTCATGGACAATGCTTCTGTGTGTTAACTAATATATGGACAAGACCTTTATGATGACAAACATGACACGTCATTCTGAAGAATTATAAATGCAAAACTTCTCCGTTCTCTCACAAATGTTTCTCAAATGAACGTCGTGTAAACAAAATTTCCTCTTAAATTAATTTTCTCAGTGTCTACATCAACATTTTAGGTAAGTAGAAAGCTAGGTCTTCTTAGGCATCAGTTTTTGATGCTACATGGCATGTTATGGCATCATTATTTTAAGTTATGATTTAGCAATGGCTTGCAGAGCTCTTGGACAAAACAAGGTGTTGAACCAGAGAGCCCAGAAGCAGGATCTCCATGCGACCAAATAACTGAGCATCCTGATAGTACTTGTGGGCTAGTTATCCGTCCAAGAAGGGATTTTAATGATCAGGAAGGACAACCCTGTTTGGGTATTCAGATATCCGAATCACTTATGTTATTTGAAAATTTTCTTTATCTATATCCATGAAAAATATCTTGTTTTTTCAGATGATGATGCGAATGCTAACGAAACTGGAATACTCGTATCTAGAGACTCAGAAATGCAGATTGAGGATGTCCCTATTAAACATGATGCTATAAGACAGAACATTCATCAAGTACTTGACCCCACACTCAATGTCAAAAGTAAGGACTCAAAGAAACACAAAGCTAAGGATGGCAAAATGTCTGATCCTCACTCGAAAGATGGAGAAATCAAGGGTCAAGAAGAACTGGAAAAGATTATGGATGCAAATACTAAGGTTATTGATGATTTTGATGAAGTAGTAGTTGGTGAGCCTGGCTTAAAGAGGCCCCGTGCCACAGAAAATGATGGGAGAAAACTGCAAAATGGCTGTAATATTTTGAGACATTCAGAGCTTTCAGCCTTTACGAGGTCTAAATTTTGTAACTTATTAAGATTTTTTTTCTAATAATTAGAATGCTTAGTAAATTAATAATAAGCTTTAAAATTCCTGCAGGTACAACACAAACTCAAATGTGGTAAAGTGTACACCTGGAATTCTTGGTAGCTGCTCTCAACCTGATAATAGAACTAGTATTTTGAAGAAAGAATCAAACCATGATGCTCATTCTGATGGATATCTCATTTACCAAGGCTCAAGTGAGGTTGGTAACAACTCATTTTTTTATTGACAAACAAAATTCATACCACTCTTAAATTAAAATAATTGTTAAAAAGATCAAGGCTATATCTTTTGGTTAAATAAAAATAGGAGATGCAGTATGGGTGGGATGAGTAATGTGTTAAAATAGGGTTCGGGACTTTGGGTTAATAAAAGACGTTTTTCAATACTAGGCGGCCAGGCGGGTGGTTGAGCCACAAGCAATTTTAGTTCGTATAATAAAAAAAGTTATGGGCGACTGTGTGTATAAATAATTAAGTTCACACTCAGTATCTACTTTAAAACTTACTAAAACCAATCTTTGATGCTTGTTTCAGCAAGTCATTCCAAGGAAAGTTGATGTCACCAAACCTACTGATGTCCTGCATCAAGAGCTCCACATTCAACACATACATCATCACCATCATGTTCATCATTACCATAACATAGCTACAGATCAGCCGTTATTGTCCAAACCTGATGATTTTGGTTTAAGCAAGTTAGCTGCAGATGCTCCACATTGTGGGTCATCAAATATCAAGGGCGGACCTGTTGAAGTTAATCTTGAAACTAATAATAATATGAACAGAAGTGGCTCAGGTAGCAAGCATGGAAGCAATGTGCCTAATGGGAGTGACACTGGTGTAAATTTTGAAGTTACAAATGTAGAAAGTAATGTTGATGTAGCTGGAAAAAGTGGAAGTGGTGATGCTAGTGGTGGTGGCGATGCCGGTGGCAGTGGCAGAGATTCCCAAAAATCTGCACAAAGGGAAGCGGCATTGACTAAGTTCCGCCAAAAGAGAGAAGTGAGATGCTTCCATAAAAAGGTGACTTCAAACTGCTTTACTTAATTATTATCATTCACGATAGGTTGTAAATGGAAAAATGGGCAGGCTGGGCAAGTTGAAAATGGGAGAAAATATTATGCTGGTCAAAACAAGCAGGGCCAAATTTCATCTGCCAGCATTAATCTTGCCTTATGTTTCAACAGCCTGTGAAGACATTTACTGAACTTAACAACAACATAAGATTTATTAAACAATACAGTCAATCAAAACATGATTTTTGCTTATGGGTGTATTGTGTAAACCGTTACTTTAGGTTTTAGCCTAATATAACTAGGACTATTATCTTGTTGCCTATTTGTACAATTCTGGATTTAATTTAAGTTTTATGTCATAGGTGCGATACCAAAACAGAAAGAAACTAGCAGAACAAAGACCGCGTGTTAGAGGGCAATTTGTAAAGGGAACAAATCGTGACAGTTCAACTAATGCTGATGATGGCTAGTGTACAGGAAGACTCAGGTGTGTCGGTTCGGTTGGTGCTTATATTTCTCATTTGTTGTGAAGTTTTTAAATACTCAGGAAACCATATTTGATTGCTATAATATTTGACAACATAATAACAGTTCATAAGTTGGTATGCAGATTTATTTGTAAAATTATCATGTAAGATCTAACATCTAGTG
Source organism: Flaveria bidentis (assembly GCA_018326385.1). Classification (NCBI taxonomy): domain Eukaryota; kingdom Viridiplantae; phylum Streptophyta; class Magnoliopsida; order Asterales; family Asteraceae; genus Flaveria; species Flaveria bidentis. Next base: position 13,271 of record BJCM01083173.1, on the reverse strand, counting down.
GTTCTGTTTAATTCTCTTTCGTGTCTGTTAAATATTTTGCTGGAAATAGATCATGTTCATCCATCACATGGAACCAGGGGCAGCCTCTTAGATATGAAGTGTGAGCCAAAACTTTTTAGTTATACGGATTTTAGAGGTTTGTTAAAGAATCCACTTGAGACCTATCATCATTAAATATCAAGTGACAAAATATTGTGACTTCCCTCTTTTACTTATGTCCTTTTAGGTGGTAATACAGGAAAAGGATGTACAACTATATCATTGCCAAACATATAAATTTTTGGTGTAAATTACACAAATCGTTCTTGAGGTTTGCTCAAATTTCACATTTTGTTACTGGGATTGAAAATTACAGGTTTAGTCATAAGGTTTGAAAAACATAACACGTTTTGTCCTTGGATCAAACGGCCGTTAATTATTTCCGTTAAGTAGTTGTAAATTGATCATTTTACCCATCTTATTTTTCTTCTTCCCCAAACCCTAACCACACTTCTTTATTTTTTTTAGACCACTACACAACCCTGTCTCAACCACCACACCACTAGTAATCCACTACCACTCCTTGTCACCACCATCACACACCCCATCCGCACCACCACCACCACCACCACCACACACCCCATCTCCACCACTACCGCACACCCCCAATCTGCACCACCCATCTCTTTATACATGCCGTAGTTAATTTATAAGCCACACATGTAGTGGCAGATGTCATCATGTTTTATTAGTTTGATTGGGTAAAACAATTCAAAATATTACAATTCTTATTATTTATAAATTAGATCTATTAGATTGAGACCCATTGTTTTTGTTGATTAGTTGATTTATGACGATTGGGACTTTATGATTCTTGATTTATTAGATTTATTACATGTGTTCTTAAAAATATGTTTATTTATTAATATTTATTATTTAATTTTAAATATGATGAACACGCACTTAGGCTTGTTCAGGATCCGAGTGCAAGCGAGTTAGGGTCAGCTCGGGCTCAAATATATGAACTAACTTGGTTTAGCTTGAAATCTTCTACCAATTCGAAAACATGAATGTGACTCGTTTAAACTTTGAGCTGAATCATGGCATCAAGCTAACTCGCTTGGCATCGAGCCGGCTCAAATCGAAGAAGGTAAGATCTTTGCATATATGAGTGAATGGAGAGATAAGGCATATATAAGCAGTTCGAGAGAGAAAATGAGAAAATGATCGATGTTTTGTGATTTCAAATATTTTGGTTAAGTTTTTGATGTTAAACTTTGTATGTGTAATTTTATGACTAAATCCCTCATGTCTTAATCTGGATTCAACAATAAACCATATGCGTTTGACTTTTAACTCTTTTTCTTCTACTCTAGCCGTGTAATGTCGAAAAATTCACTCCTTCATTACCTCATACAAAAAACCATTAAGAGAAAGAGTTCGCAACCATTCACCCGCTATTATCATTAAGATATTGACCTTAGGAGGATATCAACCTACCACAATTGGGCTTTTGTTTAAAAGAACTACAATAACTAATTAAGAGACTAGAATATAATGTCATACAATTTTATTGAGATTAAAATTAAATAGTTAGTAAAACAGTTAAGAATTGAAAAAAAGATTTGCTAGAAACAAATCTATTTGTTACATGTATAAAGAGAATCGAAAAAGAAGCAATAAAAATGGAGAAGAAAAATGAGGAAAGAAAAATAAATAAAATTTAATAATAACTCACAACGACTCGTTTATTTAGTTATCTATTTTGAGCACTTCATTTATTTATCTATTATGGGACTAGTTATTAATATGATTCATAAATGAGTCAAAACATTTATTAGTTACTTACAAAACTACTTGCGATTGCTTCACTAAAAATTTGAATCAAGTTAGACCTAAACACTTATAGTTAAAAGTTTATTTATAAGCGAGACGCGTTCATTAATTTACATATTACAATTAGTAATGTCACCGGCGTATGCCACCTCACCATCAATTATTTTCAAACTAGACCTTTAACTTTCTAAATTTTCAACATGACACCACTAATTTTTAAACTAATTTCTCTAACTTTTTAAACTTTTACTTAACCCATTGTACTACATATAAAATACGTTCTAACCTATTAATTTCGTTTACTTATTTGATGTTTTCAATAACTTTTTTTTATTAACTTAAAAACAACACAAAAGTTGTGACTGAGTTTGATTTTTTGTTTTTAGTGTCCTAGTATAAATTTTTTTAAAATCAAATATCTATTCAAAATAAAGTATATTTTGAGTATCGTAAGTTAGTTGATTGATGTAGTGTACTAGTGCTGTATATTATAAACTGATGTCTACCAAAGTAAATCGACTTAGTTATATAAATGTTTTCAATCTATATATCATCAAAACATGTTACAAATCTCATAATCATACCGTATCGTGTAAATTTTGCGAACTTAAGTTCTAGTTTTCAACTAATTATAAAATTACATTAGGGGCTGTTTGATTTAGACTGACCCGGCTGACCTAGCTAACTGGCTGACTAGGTCAGCATGTCAGCGTGTTTGATTTGCCTGTATTATGTTCTGACCGGATCCGTGAGTGCTGACCCAGACCTAAAATCAAAACTTGCTGACCCGGAAAAGGGGCGTTGCCCCTCAGTTGTCTCCCATTCGCAACCGGGAAAAGCAGCGCTACCCCTGCGCGACCCCCGTTCGGTCGTCTGCCCTTCGCCCGTCGCATCCCATCTCCTCGACTCCTCGGCCTATCCCCTCACCGGAGTGATGGTAGTGATCATGTTCGTCGACATATCTGGTACGATGGTGTTGTTGTTGTTTGTAAGCAGAAAGGGGCGGTGGTTCATCAGATCTGGGGCAATGGCGGTGGTGTTTGGGTGCGGGTAGAGTGCAAAAATTTGAAGATAGTATAGAAAGGGTTGGGAGGAGGTTTTAATTTATGGTTTTTTTTAGGCGATTATTTTTTAACCGCTTCAATAAATTATGTATTTTTATTGAAGGTTTTAATTTATGGTTTTAATTTGAAGATGGTTATGTATGAATTTTAGAAATATATAAATTAAATTATATATTTTTATTATTCAGTAGAGTTAGTCAGATACTGAATCAAACAACCAAATTTCAGTCAGATGCAGACTCAGTCAAAACTTCTAACTGAGTCAGTTTCTGACTCAATCAGATCTTACTGAGTCGGTGTAATCAAACAATTATTTAATATTTTTTTCTTCTGTCCTGAATGTACACTTTGACCCCTAAGGTTTTCAAAGTTTCAATTTTCAACCCCAGGTTGGGAATATAGCACCGAAGTGATCACAAATTAGGGCACGAAATCACCCTCATCAATCCATCATCATTTTTCTGTCACACAAATCGAATCCTCTTCACTCAAATGGCGACGGTGGCATCGACAACAACGACGGCGAACGACGATCGTCCTTCAAACACCCAAGACCCGATCCCTACCACAACAACCGAAGTCATCACCAGCGAGAAAACAACAGATTCATCGGCCGACAAGAAAGACGTTGATTCAGGAGAAACAAAGGCCGATACTAAAGATCCAGCGACGGCGGATATCGATAATAGCAACAACGAAGACGGTGGTTCGATTACCGATACTCAGAGGAAGATTCGCCGTGCGGAGCGGTTCGGTATGCCCGTTAAGCTTTCTGAAGAGGAAAAGCGGAATTCTCGTGCGGAGAGGTAATTGTACTGCACTGGTGACTGATTCTTTTGATTTATGTGTGTATGTTAGATAGGGTTGTAGAATTTGTGTTTACACTTAGGGTTTGTGTTTAAGTCTCTTATAAGTTGTGCTGACTTTCTTGCTTCTGTTTATGGATAGACGATTAGGGATGGGGTTTAACTTATTTACAAGATTATACAGTTAATGCCTTAATGTTACTTTTTGCATGTTGTTAGTACTGCTATTATTTGGAGGAACAGCCTGTGGTAATTTGTATCATGACATGTAGAAACAATGATCTGGTTGTAGTGATAATAGTTTTCTGGTGTTTCTAAGAGTTGCTTCGCTTCTCTTTGTTGCTAGTTGTAGGGTTTTATCTTGGTTTCTTGGGTTGTTTAAACGCCTGAAACGGTTTGTCTAACTTTGTTTCAACTTACGCACCACAGAGCCTTTAATACTTCAGACCGTCATATGATCTTTTTGTTTATACTAAGAAATATTGAATTTGTTTCACTTATAGGATTTACCTTTTGGAATCGATCAGAAGTCATTATCTGTTGTTGTATGTAATTATGTCTTTGGAATTGATCAAATCAGTTATTTGTTGTTTTATGTATTTGGAATTGATCGGAAGTCATTATCTATCGTTTTATGTCTTCGGAAGGAGTCAAATTAATTACCTTTTAGTGCTGGAACATTTTCTTTTCTGTATACCTCATTGAATAGGTTGTCTTTTGTAGTTGATCATAAATTTGTATTTTTAGTGATTATTGTCTTTAACAAGGGCCTGGTACTTCAATTTTTTGAACTCATCAAGTTAGGACCTGTTGTGATTCAGGTTTGGTACAGCACCCGTGTCACAAGGATCAGATGGTTCAAAGAAAGCTGAGGAGCTAAAAAGGAAGGCTAGAGCAGAGAGGTTGTTTAGAGCATACAATTTGTGACTGCATTTTTTCATTTTCTAGTTTCTTAGAAACTTAAAATGGATATTTGTTTATAATTATCACTGTTTCATTTGTTAACTGTTGATATCGGTTGATCAGATTTGGTATCACTCAGTCAACACCTACCGAGGAAGAAGAGAAAAAGAAGGCTAGACTATCCAGGTTTGGATCAGCTTCTACTGCTGATCCTATAGAAGAAGAGAAAAAGAAAGCAAGAGCACTCAGGTAATTAATTTTTCAACAATAGTAATTTCAAAATAAATTTGATCACTATTCACTAATCTCAAGTATTATTCTACAGGTTTTCAGGAACACCAGTGACTGGCAATGGAAAAATTGAACCAGTATGTTATTTTGTGCTTTTGTAGAATGGTTATGTGGTATTTGAATTTTTCATCACCTTTTTTACCTGATTTAAACAGAAGGCAACCGTTGCTGGCAAGGCAGGGGGAGAAGCATGAGCACCGTACTTTGTCGTTTCTCAGTAAGGCCTTGTGTTTTGAATTCTATATTGCTATAGTTTTAACTATGCTCTTCTTTAGCAGATTTTAATTGTTAATCTTCTTCTCATCACTGAACTACTATGTTTTGCAGTTATGGTTCTTCCTCATGTAACAGGTGCGGTGGGAATTTGTAAAACTGGTCTGCCTGACTTAGTTAATAGCAATCTGTTTGTGTCTCCCAACTTATAAAATAGATATAGCAAGTAATATTAATGAAATAATCAATGGTGTTAGATTGCAGGAGAATATGATTTAACAATAACTAACTAGTACTTAGGCTGTGTTCCATTATAGTTTCATATCATATTTTTCATGCTAATGCCCTCCTAGTTTTTTAAACTTTCATACCATCCTTGTCATGCTCATGCCTACCTAGTTTTTATAAGTTTATATCTCAAAAACCAGTTGTAGTGTACGTTTAACAATAGTAACTGCCAGTCTAGCATCAACGTGTCCATGATTTTTGGTGAGCTAGTTGCATATATTGAGATAACATGAATCCAGATGTTTTGCTTACATCTTTACAGATATTGTGCCCAATAGCTTGAGACATATCCTGAGTTATCGTTTGTGATTTAATGTTTCATACATCTTCAGGTAAGGATAATTTCGTATTAGGGTTGCATTTAACGGACACCAAGAATCATGGTCATCTGATGTTAGGATGGAAATTTTACTATGACTTGAAAACAAAATTCCCAGTTTTATGCCAAGATGTGCTTTATTTGATATTCCATTATTAAGGTAGCATGAACTTTTTAGAAAAGTTTGATGAAAGATTTGCTGGCAAAAAGGGACGGGTTATTTGCTAGCTTGGTCGATATAGGGGACACAAACACATTGATGGGAGATTGCTATTAATTTTGTCGGGCTGCTTGTTTTATTTGCAAGTGTTTGATATGAATTGCAGCGAAGAAGGAAGGACCATGATGTTAACCGACAATTATTATGCTCATGTATATTGTATTGAATTTAATACTCAGATAGGTAAAATGGTTTAGACTTTTGGGTTATTTTTGACTTGACAAGGTGGTTTTAAGTGTTTTTGATGTTTATTTTGCACATACTATCTGCATTTTCTCTTGATGCCTAGTGCTGTGAATGGGTGTTAGATGTGTTAATATTTGGATTAAAATTTGATTGAAGCTTTTGAATCATTCACCAACCGTTCTTTACTCTTTAGTCGATGCCATCTAAACATGTGCGTTGGTATGGGTTTTATAATAATTTTGCTACACCAATGAATTTTTTACATGCAACTTTTTTCATATTGATGAGCCTTTGCCTTCTTTTTGAACTGTGATTAAGGAATGGACTTGTGTTTGGCATGAGATTTTTCTTGAAGAAATTCAAATTTGCGAAACAAATTGATTTAGAATTTAGATTTGTTAAATGTAAGATTTTATTAAAGGTAGTTAAATTGTAATGTATATGTGTGATAAATGAGCCAAGGAAACTTGCATTTTTGCCACCGTTGAGACGCCTTTTTTGGTGATTGTTATACTCCGTTGATGACCAGGTAGTACATGTAGTTTTGATCAATGTTTAATATACTAATATGGCTGCCAATGGCAACAAGTGAGAGTGGGGAGGGTTGCAACGTTTGTTTGTTTTTTTTTTTTTGGGTGAGGGTGGATGCAGACAATGGCGTTGTTTTTTTTTTGGGTGGGGGTGGATGCAGACAATGGCGATGAGGGGATGGGGGTGTGATGTGGTGTGATGGTTATGATTGTATGTGTTTTGTGTGTATTTCTTCTTGAATGCATCAACATGATACTTGCCCACTTGAACCTCACCAAATCTAGCTACAATTTTCTTACCCAACTTTCAACCTGCATGCTTAATGATGCTTACTAACATGTACGTATACTATATACATTAACATTTACCCAAACCAATGTCAACTATGAAACAACAATAAAATAAAAACTTATAGTTGTAAAAAGGAGGCATCTTATGCTAAAAAATTCTAGTCATCTCTGTATATTTTCATGAGGATGTGCTAGTTTCTTATGATGGTTATGATTTATTCATGAGGATGTGCTAGTTCTTTGAATATTTTCAACTTATGAAAACTACAACATAGAAGAAATAAATAAGTAACATTGAAGTCTTTTTTTAGCCTAACTTAATCAACTGAAGTATATCATATGTGTTAACAGTCAATATATTTGATAGGAATACAGTAATACAACATTTATAGACACAGAAGATGCAAGTGGAGGACTTTACATAGCCCTTGAAGATTCTTATGCCTTTTGATTAACCAAGACATAACGCATACGCCATCATCAGATCTTAAACTTATGACAATCGGCTTCAGTAACATTTTAATCTCTATCTTTAGATAATACCATTGCTTAACATTGGTATAAGCGTTAACTCATATAATTACATAATCATAATCGTAAAATATTATAAAAAGTATTCACATAACAAATTAGACACTAATAATAGTAGATATTTTTCCAAACAATATTTTCATCTTGCGCACAAAGCTCCCATACTTTCTTTCCTTTCAAATGACAAATTGACAACGAAAACTTTCTACTCTACCTAGTATCCTATAACCTTTTGTTTCATTCTCATATTTAAAACGTTGTGTTGCCATTTTTCTTAGTATTCTCGAGTACAAACAATTATTGTTGTTTATTGAGAATGTTATGTTTTCTTATCATATGCTAGAGAATTCTCAAAACTTTTTAGCAAAGTTACATAATGCCTTTATTATTATATATATTAAAATCAGATAAATATTCTTTTGAAAGCAGATAGTTTTATATATTTATTATAAACACAATAGATTTATTTTATTACATTTATGATACCATGCAATAAAAATTAATGAAGAGTTACCCCAAAAAGAGTTTGCAGCAAGTGACCACATCAAGAAGGCATGTCAGATGGGGCTGGAAAGATATAAACATGACAATGTGTCTCAATAAGTGATATATCATGGGACCATGAAAATGTTAGAAAGTTTACGATAGTTGAGAGAGATTTTTGTTTGATGTAATAAGCGATGTGTTTGTAATTTTTATAATATGTGAAAAAAGTATTTTCATGAACAGTGGTTAGCATCTGCGTGGCAGGTGATGTAATTAGCATGTGTATGTTTTGTAAAATGTAATATTCAAAATCACTTGTATGATCCAAAGTGACTTGATTGTAAGTTCAAAAATCATTATATGCGTATTAACTGTGTATAAAAAAGGTAATTAATTAATGATGGTAATGTGATAACTATTTGAAACAAACTTGCTACAATAACTATTTGAAACAAACTTAAACCTTTCTTTAAAGAAAAAAAATAATGCCAGCATAACCACTTTGACTACGTGCCTATACCGTACCGTTTGGATTTGGACCACCCTTTTAAATTGTAACAACTTAATCACACAAATCACAACACATGTGTCGATAATGCTAACTTTTTATGATTACGAGTGATCGCAAACAAATAATAAAATAGACACTTGAAATCAACAGGTTTTTTGTGAACCTAAAACGATTCGAGCGGCTATCGGACTACTGAAATACAATCTTAACACGTATGTTGAGATAAATTTATATGATTATGTTGCTATCGTTTAACCAAGATAGAGTAGTTTATTTTGGCTGAGTCTTGGTACAATCATTGATGCACAAGGAACAATTTTTGATGGTCGGATTTGTGTCTAATGGGGACTTTTAATCAATAAGGGTGGATTTATTCTTGAAAGTAACATGTACCCTGTCATTCATGTATGTACTATTGCTTTCTCTATAGTACAAACTCTGATTATAGGTTTGATTTTAAGAAATTTCATTAGAAAATCATTATCTTTCTAAAATTCTCATATTTGTTGTCTCCAAAAGAAATTAAAGTAAAAAAAAAACTGCTAAATTTAAGGAATTTAAAACATTACTCTTGTAAATATTACATGATGGATCTTAACATCATTTAATTGATTTTAACTTTTTTAAAGTAAATCAAAAGACAAATTGAATTTTCGTAAATCAAACATCAAACTATGATGAACTGACAAATAATAATTGATACTATCAATTTGATAAGTAAGAAATATAACTTGCGCTTTTGTTGTCACGTATAATCACACTCATATAATCATTATAAATTTACACTCGATTTATAGTCAATTTCACTTATTAAAATGATTATGAGTGAAAAAAAGTAAACAAACAAAAATGTCACGGAATGAAGATCAAATGAAAATCTACAAAGACTATATAGAGTAAAATTCTCATAGGAAACGAAATGAAAATAAAAAATGCCATTTGTAAAGTTGACATGATACATTACTCTATTTTTCTTTGTTGCCTGATCTTAAATGCAGTTCATATATTCACACAAATCTCAACACGTATTAATAGTTATTTAACTTGGTTTTGTCTTTAAGCACATAGTGTTTGGTTTTTTGTTTATTCATCTATAACATTAACAAGTCTTGCATATAGCAAAAACAGGATGTTTACAAAATTATTTTTATTCAACTGTTGTACAAATAAAGAGTCTTGATAAATCAAAATTACTAAATACTTTATACTTAACATGAGATTTTATCAAGCCTAGGATGAGCAATGTTTGAATTCATATGTCTTCTCATATCCATTGATGTTTCAAGGCATTCTCTAGCATACCTTAATGCATCAAGCACATCTTTCACATTACCATTTGATATTGACACATCTTTTTTCTCTTCTTTTACCACATAATTGACCGCGACTAACGCCATGGAGTTGTCATGCATATCATCTTCGTCCTCGTTACGCGGTGCTGAAGTTGATCTTTCTTCGACCATAGTCGATGGCATAGAGTCATGAACATTATGATATATATCTTCAAGGTGTTTATCATCATCATTGTTGTCATTTGTAAGTTGTAACAAAGGAACTTGACCTGGCCAGCAAAAGATTAGGTAAACATGCATGAGAAACGTATAAAGATTAGGAATCATTTAAATAATCTTATTCTTCACAACAGTAAAAAAATAAGATTATTTAAAATGATTCATATAATAAAAAATATTAGTAAAATAATGATAATAATTTTTTTTAAAAGATAATGATTTTAGTAGTTGAGTAAATGAGCAGCTGTCATAAATTTTTTTACCATACAATCAATAATACATTTTATTCTGAGTAGTTGAGTAAGCAGTCGCTTACGATGCCTGTAAACTAACAATAATTTATCGTTTATTTAAAAATATACATGTATAAATTTGAAATCCTTATTTTCAATGATACAGTTCTTAATTTACAACAAATCACTATTAAAAATTAAATGATTTACGACAGAGATGATTTCTTTTTTAGCAATTTAGGTCTAACTTTATCAACATCGTAGATAAAAAAACAAATGAATTGAGGGGAACATTATGCATTTTACCCCAAATCATTTTTTTAAATCATAGCATAAATCTGAATAATCAACAATAACAACATTCTAAATTCAAGAAACATACCCATTATTACCTTCTCTCTGTAAATGACATTCATCACCATCTTGATGACTGGATTGAATCACAGTATCATTGAAATTCACAGAAATACCCTCATCCAAAGATCTCAAATTACCATCATGTGAAGGGCAATCATGTCTTTCCCCACATGCATCAGTGTTCATGACAGATTTTGAGATGTTACAGATTTGTGCTTTCTGCACCTCCATGTGATCATGTTGAGATTTAGAAGATGAAACAGATGAAATCTCACTTTTTGCAGAAATACATGAGGATTCATCTGCTGAAACATACAATATGTTCAAAGAATCAAGCTTTTTCATCAAGATTTTCAGCCTTTTTTCAGCTTTGTTTCTTGATTTGATCTCCATTTTCAACTGCTTCTCAAGCTCAATCACCTGCAATTTTCAGGATTCATGAAACCCAAAATCAATTTCAAACAATGCATGTAAACAAACTCAAATTCACAAGACCTTTTTGTTAATTTGTTCAGATTCATCATTAGCAGCCTTGGTAGCTGCTCTTTCAGCAAGCAATCTGCCTCTTAAACACTCTATAGTCCTCAAACCTTCATCTTCTTCCATTCTTCTGTCACTAAAATTCAAAACCGCAATAGATTTTGCTCATATGTTATATGAGAGAGAGAGAGAGGGTAGAGAGACACATCGGGACCCACTGTCTTTTTTATGTTAAAGAATAATTGTTTTTCACCTTTTGGGAGCTTTTTTTCCTTGAAGTTCACACTTCAAATTTCACGGATTTGCTAAGAACTTAAAACAATGTAGAAGCATTAGCAAAAGTTTTTTTATTTTTATTTTATTTTATTTTTATTTTTATTTTTATTTTTATTTTATAAATAGTAACAAGGTGTTGTATTATATGTTGGTTGAGGGTTCAACATATGTTGCAATACTTATCATATTTTAGAAAGATATAATGACGCACGCAAAAACTTTTCTTTTGATACTTCTACGACTTATAAAATTTAGAAGAACATATGGTAAAGAAATTTGTAAGTTTTGATAATTCATACATATCTTTTAGCTTATTAAAAACCTATAAGTATTAAGATACCTTAACCTTTTTTAAATTGAAAAATATCTTTTCGTTCTTAAATAAGGAGTGTAAATTTAAAAGTAGTTTTATAGCGTGTGAATTTATCTTTTAGAAAAAAAAACAAAGGTTTTTAATATTAGTCTATGAAAACATACACATTTATATTGTAATATTATGTCACTTTTATGAACTCTTTATAAATTAGGTTAATCTAAGTAAATATTTTATAAAATCTGGTTATTATATAGTGTTTTATGTCATCTGTTACTTTAGATCAAGTTTATAAAATAGTTTGTTAAGAAGTAGTGTAATTTTTAAATACCTTATTTGAGCAACTAACCAAATGGATCACTGTCGTCACCAATACCACCGGTAAAAGAATCTTCCGTATCACTCCCTCCACCCGTCTTCATCTTAGCGCCATCACGATCACTGCCATCACGATCTTTGGTTTCACATGGACCATCCATATACTTAACTAATTTGCATGATACGAATAGTGTTATTTTAATCCTGAATATTAGTAAAAACATGTGTGCTATGTGCGAATAGAAAAAGAAAGTATATATCTCGAATTTCAACAATTCAAACAAATTTGATTATGTCTTTTTGTATGTACATGTACATATATTGACTTTTAATTATACGGAATACGTTACTGAATAAAGGTTATTGACGACATATAGTAAAAGCCTTCAGGTAATTAGCGTGGAACTCCGATGAACAACTGACTAAAAGATAAACCTAAAACACTAATTTTCAGGATACTATCAACACGATGATCTCTTAGAGATTAGATTGTTCACGGGGATATTTTCTATGGGGTGTGATTAAATAGACACATCAATATTTTAAATCAACAACCCAAAATTTATATACGGGTCGTATAGCCCCATACGCGTCGTATGGGGGAGGGGGTCATATAGCCCTATACGAGGCGTATAACCCCTCTGACAACCCCTTGATTTTTTCTCGTAGTCAATGTCGAAATTTGCTATACGCGTCGTATAGCCCTATATGTGTTGTATAGGGGGGCGGTGTATAACTATCTGACAGTCCCCTATGCTTTTTTTTGTTTTCAGTATATTCGACTCTATACGACTCATACATACCATATAAGAGGATGTCGATTTATATTGGTCGGTGTCTCTTTGTTAGACCCTTCCGTATAAAGACCCTTTCTGAGCTAACACCATCTGATAAGAACAAGAGAATAAGTAAACAATAACAGACTAGTTTTTATTTCAGTGGGAAAAGATAAGGCCCGATTCGAGAGGGGCAAAGTCTCCAATTATAAAATGATAGTGAAAAACCAATAATAAGATGATTATAACAATGAACTAGTCTGCCTATTTATGCTGATAATTTGAAAAGTAGCTGATCCTAGAATTATGATGTAATTGATCCTAGAATTATGATAATTGATCCCGGTTGAAATCATTGCTAAATATAACCGAATGGATTAAACTGACTGCCAAAAATAGCACTGAATTGCTGGTTGTTCACAGCTGTCTCGATCTGCTTCCTCTTTCTTCTAGAATAAGTTTTTAATACTTGAGATTTACTTGGTATTGTAACATTACTTCCCTCCTGGAATTTTGCCTTGTCCTCAAGGCTGAAATCAGGAAATTGCTCTGC